>WEDG01014289.1:0-10980 GCA_017591395.1 Schistocephalus solidus | reverse complement strand
GGCAGGCGGCTGGCGCGGCGTAAGCCTGTACCTAGGTAGTGCCATCACATCGCACATGTGTTAGTGAGTGCTCAGCCCTAATGACGCTTGATGTGGTCCGATCTGGCTCCCGTGTTGGTTCAGCGTACTTCTCGCGGTCGTTCATTAAAGGTGAGCGCCGACAAATAACAATTTCAATGTCAATACTAGCTTGCAGATTAAAAAGTTGTGAGTTGTGAATTCGAGTCACTTTCATTGAATTCAAGTGTCCATTTTTCTGTGTAAGGTAGACGATATCAAAAAATTTGCTACACAAAATTATGTCCGATAAGAATCGTCATGCAGAAACAATAACACAGCTAAAAAGGTTGGATAACCTGTTCATAACATGTCTTCCGTCACGTCCTCGAAGGGTTCGAGCGCTACATGAGCGGCGATCCAGTTGATCACGCGGAATGGAACCAGCCTCATCCATGAAATTAGCACGTATTCGTAAATGTCACAGAATACAGACCGCACTATGCATGACATAGAAGCAGTAGTAGTGATTGTCTCAAAAAGAGGGCTTTTAAAGGAGAGGGAAGTTCATGGGATTTCATACGGGACAGCATACTCACCTTGTAATCAAAAAGTTCATGCAAGAGAAGTTTAGAGCAGTAAAGCGTTTGCCCTCGCATCTCGAAAACTGAGTTCGCCAGAGCTCTTCAGACGAAGTTGGGCTCATAAAAAGGTGTTGAAATGACTTTTAGCGCGGGAAGCAGTCAGTTCAGCAACTGCTGTCTGCGCTTGCTCTTTAGGTCTGGTCGCTTGCAGGATGTCCTCCGCAGAAGATGGGTCGTCCCAACGCGACCACATCCACACGTGATCATCGTCGACTTCAGGCTCTTTCCATATTCTCGTGCCAGGCGTTGGGGACCACGATGAAAGTCGAACTTTTGGCGTATCGAGTCTCGGGCCGAAGTCGATTTGGTCATGCCCAACCCACGCCTGTCCTTCTTCATCTCAACTGGCACAACTTCCGTGCGACCCTGGGGTCAGCTCCAAGACCCTTTCCATATTCGTAGCCCATGTCTTTCTATTGCGCACATAGGCATAGAGATAGAAAGCTACTGAAGAACTGAGGACAAAAACAGGGGAACTCTCACAGTGAGCGAAACGTACCATCATTTTCCAGGCCTTTGGAATCGATTGGCTCATTGATCTATAATGGGGAAAAAGGAAGGAGACAGAGACAATTTAGTGAAATAAACCCCACGACGTTGGTCTGTAGAAGGAGCAAGTAGTTTATTCACGTAAAACGAACTCCCGAGGTGCTTTTACCGTGATTTCTTTACGCTTGCCCTACGCAAGGATAGGGTTGATGATGCAATGTAAATCGGCCACTACTGCTGACTCACGGCCTTTTTGCGATTGGTCAGTATGCTTTTAGCCTCTCGGTAACACGAAGGCCTCCCACCAGATTCTGGGCTGCCGATACAAAACGGAAAGGGACGAGTTGTATGAAACAGGTGAGGCGACGCGATCGCGGTAACGAGGAGTTTTATTTGCCGGATATTTGAATTCACTGTTCGAAAACGCCATCAAGGGCAGCGAAAAATAAAGATGGCGGACGCAAGCAAAAATCACAATCTAGGTAAGCAGCTTCCACAGTTGTAAAAGAAGCTCAAACCATTTGAGATTATTGCTTGGTCAAGCGCAACTGAGTCCTTGATCGTCGCGGCGTAGTCGATGATCGGCCGTTTGACGCACGAGCACTGCCAACGCATGTTCGATCATCTGCATCCTAGGTTCAGTTCAGTTCATTTTTATTAAGGGAAATATAGGCGAAAGCCTTTTGAGCTCCCTATTGATGTCAAATGATACTGCAAATTAAAAGGCTGACACATGGCAGTTCGACCGTCGATTTTCGACGAGGTCCACTGTATGCTCTACACCAGGTGGTGCGGGACGGTGACTTGCGCGTGAATTAGTTTTTAAGTGATAGTAGCTTTGCGCTGCAGCTACCGCACTCTCCTCCTCCCCCACCCGAGCCCAGTGTCAAGACAGAGTCAAGAAGACCGGAGATGAGAGAGGGCGCAGGTGGCTGGCGCGGCCGAGCCGCCCCTGGGCGTGCCACCGCACCTGGCTCGGATCCCACGGAGTGGGAGTGCCACAAAGCCACATTAGAAGGAGCCATTGCAGCCTGACTCTCAGTCCGCCAGTCAGCTACTCCACACAAAAAACACATTGGACTGACCACGCGGTCCGAGTTATCCCGTTAGTTGGCAACCTTCCAAGCCACGGTTTTTTAGCGCACCGTGATAGTTTCAAGCGCGTCAGATTGTTTATAGTGAGGGAAAATACGCTGAGCTCTCGACCTCACTCTCTCCCCACCCAACAATCAGACCACTGTCCGAGCCGGTCAGTTGTCTGATGCGGAAGCTGGCGCAGCTGCTGGTGACTTTGTCTACGTGTACTACGTACACTATCTGGCCCCCCAAACACAAGCACCAGGATTTCACACAACAGAGGGTTGAACGGCTTCCATCTCACATGTGTGAGATAGCCAGAGGTCACGTTAAGAAGGAGCCATCGCAGCCTGACTCTCAGACCACCAGTCAGCCACTCCACACAACACACATTGGACTAACTGCGAGGTCTGAGTGTAGTTGTCAGTTGGCAACCTTCCAAGCCACAGCTTTTAGCGCACCATGATAGTTTTAAGCGCGTCAGATTTTTTATAGTGAGGAACATGCGCTGAGCTGTCGACCTCACTCTCTCCTCAACCCCCACCATCAGATACTGTCCGAGCCGGTCAGTTGCCTGATGTGGGAGTGGGCGCATTGGCTGACGGATCGGCGTACCCGTCTTCGCGCGCCACAGCACGACCTGGACCCCATAACGCACACACCAGGATTCACAAACTCAGGAGATATGGAGCAGCCATCGCCGTCTGACTCCCAGTCCACTGGTCAGCCACTCGACACACACAGCACATACACTGAGCCGACGTCGTGGCCTGGTGGAAGCGTCAGATTGGCAGACTTCCCAGCCACGGTTTCTAGGAAACCGTGATATACTTCTGGTAAATGGTGATTGTGAGGGTGTTGTCGATGTATTGGTGTAGGTAGTGTGCGCTGATGTAGCTTAGCCTCCGGTGGTTTACCGGAGGTTGTCGTGGAGGCGTGGATTGTCGTGGATTGAAGTAAATAGGCGTCAGGTCGCGAGTATACAAGGCGGTCCCAGCTTTACTTAATTTCCCCAGAAATCAACTGCTGAGTTGGAGTAAATCGGTCCGCATGAAGCCTGGAAGATTCAGGGCAAAAAGGTCAATACGAATATTTGAGCCAAAATTCATCAGCGGAATAACCGCGTAATATTCATAAAATGCCGACAGGTAACCAGCACTATACATATATGGCAGATAATTTAGAGTACTGACAGCAAAATTACTAAATAAAAGTCCGGACACATGTTTAGCCGCTGCGAGGTGGATTTCTTAGAAGGTCTTTGCATTCCTCGTGTGCTTTCTGGTAGATACTCTGGGTTTTAAATTTCAGCTTTTTTTACCTAAACTCAGAAATTAATCGCTAACTTGAAGTACATTAGTCGGAATGAAGCTTTACAGGCTTGCTCCGAAATTTGAGATTAACACTAGAGCAGATCGTGGAGATAATCGTGTATCAGGTGGCTTTTTCAATACCTGCCCAAAAATCACAGTATTTGTACACTAATAAATAAAGTTAAAATTAACAAAAGCATAGTTTATGTGAAGATAATACGTACCAGCCTCTTGCGTTTCGGATCCATTTTGTCGGCCAAAAGCTAAAAGTCAGTAAACAGTTAGGATCTGCTTGATGTCATACGCGGTGCCTTGGACAGAATAGAAGTCTAGTGAAAAAGGGTTATTTATTCCCTGGTTTGGGGACCTTGAAGGGTGAGTTACATGTAGAACAGACAGGAGAGAAAGAACAGAATACGGACAAACACACAGAGCACACATAGGCCAAATCCACCAGTTGGCGGTGACAGAAACAAGCAGCCCGAAAATCCACACCAAGCGAGGGCCCACTGTTCCTGGAGTCCGGCAGGATCAGCACGGAACGCATACTAACCCTCGGCAAGAATACCGAGATAAGGTACTGTAAGAGGCCAGCAGGACGGGGAACTCGTAGGTAGATGCCCCCAGTTAGTCAGCGGCCTGCTGGAAGAGACTGGAGTAGCTAAAATCATGAAGCACAGAGGTGTGGCGGAGGTCTTCTGGTGTCGAACTGACGGTAGTCGGTGGGATAATGCAGGCATCGATGGGAACGCGAAGCTTTTGAGCGGTGAAAACGGAATTCATCAGAGGCAGGTACTGGGAGGCTGCATCTTCTGCGGCTCTAATAACTAAAATGCGTGCTCTTAGGCTACCTCTCAGGAGGCCACTGAGTTCGTCTTCGAAATTGGGGGCGGCATCCGCTGACATGTTTGTCGGCAGTGCGACAGTAGGCCGGAGTTCTCGACAACGGCGCATAAAATAGCACAGAGCCTTTATAATGGCTCCAGAAAATGCCACAGTACAATTTAAGGACTCGCAAGATGACACTAAGTCATAGGCCTTTTGTCTGACCGTCTCGCCAAGTATTGCGAGTGCTTCGTATTGGCCATCATAAGTGGCTCGGTCGTCCGCCTTCTTTAACATCTTTGACGGCCACAAAAACTCCGTTCTTTCCGGCGTCACTCCGAGGATGGCTGTTTCATTTAGCGGAGAGAGCATCAGATGAACATTGACAAAGGCAAGAACAGCCTCAATAAAATTCGGTAAGAGAAATCCTTCGGGGGCGTAGGTACCCCACCATACAGGGGTTAGATCAATTGCAAGAACAAGGAGCTCGCTCGTTTCGGAAGAATCAGGCGAATCCCCTCGACGTTCCGTCATTGTGCATCAGCCAGCAAAGTCTAGGGTCAGTTGGATGAGGATGGATTCAAAGTCTTCAATCACGGTTTCACTCCTGCCAATCTTTTTCGCCTCGGCTGCAGTCCGCGCGAGCGACTCTACAAGGAATAGTTAGTAGAAAAGGTACGGCAAACCTTGGATGAAAAGTTCGATGAGATCACCACTAAGAGCCAGTGCCTCACTAGAAACTATGGGGATAAATGCTTGAAGAAAGACGCCACGTTACTTCGTGTCTTTGGTTCAGTAAAGAAGGATTTCAACAACACTGCAATGAGTTTGTCCTAAAATAAGACACCAACCATGAGTGTGATTGTGTAACCACAGGTCTACGTGGAGTAGCGAAAAAATGACGGCGGCAGAAGAAATTTACGGCTTATCCGTTTAATATCTTATGGTAACTAACGAAGTCGAATACAAATTGTGAGGATCTGTCGCGAGTTGAGGCAGTACAGTAAAGCAGACAGGTGGCTATAGTGTTAAGTACATACCCAGCCTTAAGGAGCAATGTTTTGGTAATGTTAAACTACGCAAGCAAAGTGAAAGCGTATGCTATGCATAGGTTTCGTAGGAACGTGTGAAAAGATGGTGTCCTCATGCAGAAGACTTAAAACGCTTATAAAAAGGATCAGGAAAGGCGAATAACTGCTATGGAATTCAAAGCAAGCATGCAAAGATAAAAGACATTTCGGACACGAAGATAGCATCCCTCAGGATCAATGGCTGTCAGTTTGTATCTTATTTTCCAATATCTCGGAGTAGATTTTTACCAAACAGAGCACGAAAATGACATCCTCATCCGAACTGATGCTGCCCACAGTATTTTTAAACTAGTAGACGTGGACACGAATTTGTCACGATATCTCAACCGTCGAACAGTTTCGCCTCTATTAGGCTCCAATTCAGTCAGTTCTTCTCTATAGATCAGAGCGCGAAAGGCAATCATACGGGTGAAACACACCGACTTTGTCCTTGATGATGGTCTGCACCGAGTATGAGAACATGAAAGAAATATTTCAGGCTATCCCATAACAATAGCTGTGGTGCTTGGGTACGTTCTTCAGTCCCGTCGTGTGGTTCGTGATTTTACCTTAAGCAAGTTTAAAGTCTGAATCAACACAATTTCTTCCAAATTAAAGATATTTCTGGAACCTTCGATATCTAGTTTTCGTCGTCGGGTAATAGAATGGATCAATTTCTTTAGATTTGCTGCCGATGTTCGTGCCGAGAGCGCTGAAATGTGCAAACATTCCTGGACCCAGGCACCCACAGTCTGACGGTCCATGGTATGCATTAGTAGAACCCAGATGTATGTTGCCCGTTTGAATTCCGAACTCCTGAATCAGGCGCACGGGAAATAATAATTCTGGGAGTCAACTAAGACTTGATCATGTACCACAGCAGCCCACGCGACTCCTTTGGCAGACAGGGTGTGGTGATCGCCCTCTTGCAACAAGCGAACCTTGCACTACTAGCATAGGAACCAGCCAATGACCGGATGGCCTACTTGCGACTAAAGGATCACTCAATGAACATCTCTGTCGTTTCCAGGTACGCACCAGTATCAGCTGCCGAACAGTGAGATAAGGAGGCTTTGTACTTCCAGTTGCAAGCGTTAGCTGAAAGACTTCCTCGCCGTGATCTGCCGATTGTTGCTAGGAGCTAGAATGGTTGAGCTGAACCTCACGATTCTTCAAACGCTTACCTTATTGGCAACTGTTGGCTTAGCTCTCGGTGTGATAATGGAAAGAGATTGTTGAAATTTGCTAATCAGAACCGGTTATTTGTCACCAACACGTGCTTTCAGCATCGGCATAAACATCCGCTGACTTGGAATTCAAACGGCCAGTCAGACTGACTAGATTACACTCAGTTCAGGGTTCCACAATTGGGTTCAAGAAAGCAGAGTGATGAGTGTTACCCAAACTGGTAACGCCCATAGGTCGGGCACATTCACGTTCGCACAGGCCTGAAAGTTCCCCTATCAACCGCGCTTAAAACGCCACGTGCAAGATGCTTTGATTTCGCTAAACTTCAAAAACCCAGCACTGCCACAGACCTAAGCTGATAAATCTGGCCTGGATTTACGACCCAAGCCGACGAAGAGAATATTAGCCTGTGGTCATCAATAAAGTTATCAGTCTAAGGGGAAGCCGAAAAAAACCCTTGGGTAAAACCACAGACACCGCAGTGACCGGATCAGCGAAGGAACCTTTCAGTTGTCTGTTCGGGTCATTTAGGCCAAGTCCTGAAACGACTAGGGGTGACCTGATGAAAAACGCGACCTAAATAATGACTTCCGTGGGGCAGGCCTCAAACGCTCGTGACAATTCAAAACTCCCCAATTTATTTCCAAGTTAGTGGCAAGCCCTCTGCGCTGAGTGACTGTTCGCGACATGAATTGTGACTTTATTGTTGGCAACTCGAAATGGTCGAGCAATGTCTTGAGCACTTGGACCATGTTCCAAAGTTCTACGACCAGTCTATCACGCTCTCTTCACGCTCTGCAGATGCACTGATATACAACACCCTGCTGAGGAATTCGCCGACACAACACAAAGATTGTGCAACAAAAAGGCATCTGGAGAGGACGGTATTCCCGCGGAAATCGAAAACTATTTTGTCGATACTTTGGCGTTCTGGCTCCATGAGGTGACTGCTTAAGCCTGGAGAGATGATTTCGTTCTTTATCACTGCAAATAGGAAATCCCTGGGCCTGTTTTTATGAAGGGAGCTAACAGAAGGTGTTGGATTGAAGTCACTGAGGTTTTCGCTGTTGTCCTTCTCAGGCGATTCCAGGCTGTGACTAGGATGATGCCCCATCAAACAGGATTCTCTGCTGAACGTGAATGCGCGCTCAAGATAGCACACTGAGGCACATTCTTGAATTTCGGGATAGCTACTAACAACCGAAGTCATCTGTTTTGACGACTAGAGCGCTGCGTTTGATTCCGTCTATTGTGAGTCAATGTGAGGAATAATGGACCTATATGGTGGGGCAACTAAAGTTATCGCCATGATGAAGGCCTGATATCGTTCCGCTCCTGTACGAATTCTGATCCATCAAATCTGTCCCACCCGTTTGATATCTCGCCCATCCTATCCAACTACGTCACCGACTAGATTACCCCGAAGGTTCTACACGAAGTAAATGATGTTGAGTTCGCACCCGGAGGCCGGGTGACTTATCTCGACAAGTTTGAGGATAAAGCCTTGCTAAATCCAAGCCTTGGTGGTCTTCAGTCTATGGTATCATGGGTAAATGAGGTCGCACCATCGACCGGTTTATCAATAAACGCTGGGAAGACCGTGTTTTCGAGTTGCATTCCTAACCATGAGAAGGCGCCTCTCGAGATTAATGGCTGTCAACTTGAAGAAGTCAAAAATTTCGAATACCTCGAGAGGGACTGCTGCCGAATGGCAAGAGTAAGAATGACATTGCCTTCCGAAGCGATGTTGCTCGCCGGGTTTTCTCTTACCTTAAAAAATGCTTATGGATGCGAAGTTACATGTCCATCACCACGACGATCCACGTGTAACTTGCATTCGCACGGTCAATCCTTTTTTGCGGTTGTGAATGCTGGGCTGTGCGCGCGGAAGACGAGCTAAAACTGGAGGTATTTGACTACTACAGCATGAGCACAATCCTTCTTGTGAAAAACCCTAACTTCGTCTCAAACAGAACAGTCCGGACTGGCTGCAACAACAGCGCGAGGATATTTCAGACGAACCGAGAATGCAACGGAGGTGATTTGGTCACGTTATTTGTCTTCGACCTCACGAACTCCGTGTTCCTGGCCAACCCGGCGCACTTGCCCACTTGGAGGCGTCGCAGACCGAATCAACTCAAAATATGCCTCGATACAATTTGTTGGGAAATTGAAATGTTTCTTGAACTGTCAGCATTTGGTCTCAGTAGCTGCAGAAGTGAACGGATCGAATTGTCCAGAACTTTAGCTGTGATCGTCAGGCGTGGAAATGTAGTCACTGACATCCGCGAGGCCGGCTAGATCAAGCATTATCACAGTCGTACCATTCCCAAGTAAGTAGTTTAGATCAGGTATGCTAACGGCTGTATCAAGTAAAAGGAAGCAATATTTAATCCACTTTGTGCAATTTCAAGGCAATTAGTAGGTGGTGCACTTGTTTCCGTGTAATCCGTGGCTCAACGTGTCAGTGGCATCACCGAAATCTGGAAATACAGCCACTATATTGTAGCGAAGTTTGTAGGGTGTCATGTAAATGTAGGCTTAGTAGTTCTAAACGGTAGAGCGACGATCAAGATGGATGTGTCCTGTGATTTTGCATACAACATTCATGGAAAGATTAGAGCAGTAATTTTTGCAAACCGTTTCTATTTACCCCTAATTATGGGAGCAATTTTAGCCTGCCGTCAATCCCCTAGTACTAATCTTTATCAGTGGCTAGCATTGCATAAGCTACTTTAGGTGTATCTATCGTTGAAGTTGGGAACTCTAAAAATGATTGGAGGAAGAGGATCTGATTCTTGACCGTTTCACGGTGATGCAGGATAAATTACACACTACCTGTACATACGTAATAGTCTCCTCTCAACACGGGCAGATACTCTATGGTAAAGAAATGCTGTGCACATGTTTGCATCTGATAAAAAGGGGGGTGAGGTGGAGGATTAGTGCGGTAGCCATTTCATGTCGTTCTCGCGTAGCTCACAGATCCTTGAAAAATAAATGGTAATACATATATTTGTTGTTGGTTTACGGTCACAAGGTAATTCTGGCGGTTATCGTAGGTTATTAAGTTAGACTGACAGACTTCGGCTCCAATTCAAGTTAAAGGGCAAATCTTGCTCATAATTTTCTATTATTTGGAGCGAATTTCATGCGCATTATAATTGCGAAAATGTGATAAACGGGTCGTCCTAATCGCGGGAGAGTTTTAATTGCAGCATAAATTCCTGTGACTTTTCCTATTGGCTGTTGCTGTTTGTTGTTAATAGATTTTACGAGTTCAACTATTTATATGGTGTATTATATATTTTGAGGGTTTCGGGCGTAGTCCTTGTTAACCCTATTTGTGTACAATCGAACTTATCAATTGACGTATATACTCGAAAAAGATAAAATACAGTTAAACATTTTTACATCAACTGTGTAATGGTACGATACACATAAATTGAAGTGCTGAAGTAAAGCTAATGGTTGGCTGAAGATAGTCCTACAGGAAAGTGGTCGGTTGTCAAAAATTAAGCAGTCTAACTGTCGTTTGAACATATACACGGTATCTGTGGTCATTATTTCGCATGGAAGTGAGTTCCATGGTCAAAACCACTCGCTGCCTGAAAGAAAACCTTGGTTGATCCATGCATATAGTTTCGCGTTTGACCTTATATGGATGACCTAAGCAGGTGAGTCATGTTTGTGAAACTCAAAAATCTTCGGATTTCAGTTAACAGGCATGTCCGTGGATAATTTGGAATGTCAATAGCAGGTCGCATCTCATTTTGTTCAGTTCATTGAGTTCAGTTCAGTGTATTTGATGAAAAATAGGCTTCCGCCTTTGAACTCCCTATTTGTTGCATAAAAAATTGTGAGAATTAGAAGCAATGTACAGAAGTTACAGTCAAAATGAATGCAGGTAGATTTACGTAGTACACTGGCATTGTTAAGGTTAAGAAGTCACATAGTCTCGCAATGCTACAACATGCAATATCAAGCATATCATGCATATCAAGCCGATGGTTGAATGTTTCCACAGACTGGGATATTACAATCGCATCAGATAGGTTATTCCAAGATTCAACGACACGGTTGGTGACAAAAATAATTCCTTATATTCTTAGTATTGGAAAAACTTCTGTTATTAATCAATTATTTATTTATTGCCAGTTTACAGGCACTGGGTCAAAAAGGGATAGACAGTAAGGGTCGAGCTGACTGTGAAAAACCTCTTGATCATTCTTCTCATAGTGTTTTCAGGAGAAAAACTGCAGCTTATTGAATGGATTAAAGTTTAGGACAGGGAAGTATTGACACAGGTGCACGGTGTAGTACTTCTCCTTTCAATGTTGTGGATCAGGTATTCTGTACTAGCAGCAGGTATGCCGG
>WEDG01014285.1:0-51428 GCA_017591395.1 Schistocephalus solidus | reverse complement strand
TTGATGTGCTTCGTTCGGTTACGTGCTAAATATCTGTCTTTGTCATCTTTTTTGGATACAATTTTGTTTTTTACTGCCAACATATCCACCAGTTCGAAATCCATAGCAGCATAAATTTATTTACCCTGTGTATCCTGCGTAGATTTCACTCATATTTTTGACAAAGGATGAAACCAACAACCTAAATTCATCGTAAACTACCTGCCTCGGGACACAAGCGTTGCTTGATTACCCCTAGTAATCTTAACATTTACTCAAATGTGCAACCCATAGTTAAAGCTTTACAGCTAGATCTGTCCGTTTTACATAACTGCAATGATTTCATGAGGAAGTTTGAGTCTATTTTATCTTTACTTTGTAACCTGTTCGATGGTAACTTATCTGATCTTCCCTCTCAGGATTGCAAACCTCTCGATTCGCTCATTCACTTGATCATCAGCGAGGCTTTTGACAGACAGAAACGTAATCATAATTTTGTCCTTAAAAATGCTTCCATACACAGACGCCCAGTTGACGTTTGATATGGACTTTTTGTACTCGGATGGTTTCAACTACAAAAAAGTGGAAGCAAAACGCCTCGCTTCGAGTAGCAAGAATCATCCTATCTTAGTTAAGTTGTTTTCAACATTTGAGGTGGACTCAACCTTTGCTCAACGAGGTAACACTTCTCGCTATTTGGAAATGACAAAATATATCCTTTGTCAGGATCTTACACCAATGGAGCGAAGAAATGTTTCCTTCCTTTCATCAACTGCTCAACCTAATATTCACTAGTCTAGTCGTATTTTGACTTACTTCAATGCGCTATTTTAATTCATCTCTTCATATGTCCAGTTCGGTCAGCCCCTCCACTCCACCTTCTTCTTCGTTTTCCCACGGCCGTTTCATGAAATTTCAGGTGCTTTTAGCCCACCTGACATCTCCGTAACCCCAGCTAAAGCATTTATTCCGTATAACCCATCTAAAGCACTTATACTGACAGCTTCCTTTCTTAAACGCAGTTCTCCAGGCCTCTCCGTGAAATTTCCCGAGCCACATCGCATAATAAGCGTACTTCAAATACAAAATCCACAATCATCTCAATTTAAGGACAATTTACTATACTCTCCACAAACTAGCTCGTCCCATAACCCCATGGGTCATATTATATTCCAAATTATATCACCCGAAGCAGGTTGTCCGAAGGACGTAAATTCAATCCAAACCGAATAGCAAGGTAGGGCAGTTCGAACGAATCGCATACTGCCTTCTCCAAAAGAAACCAAGCCTGTCCAACAGGCAATTACCCAAGCCATGTTAACCGATATACAAGACCCGACGTTACAGCACTAAATTATTATAGCTGCTTGCCCTCTCCCACAAGCCTCTTTATTCCTTCTAACTTACTGCAATTCAGTTTTAACTAACAACAGGCACATCCTGGTCTTAATACTTATGGTATTTCGATACCGAAAAGTTATCCCTGACTAACAATAAATAAATAAATAAATAATATATTTAAGGCCCAGAGCGCCCCATCATTTCAAACTTAGTATCGCGGTATAAATAAATACAAAGTGGATAATTGCTGCACTATATGAGCAGCCATATTAACAGCAGAAATAAACAATATGGTAGGCAGGTCTTGATTCAGAACGATTTGCCATTTTTAAAAGAACAGTCAACAATCTTTAATATATACGGTGAACAAGAAAAGAAGAATAAAAAATGACGCCTACGGTTTAATTGGAGGCGGAGTTTGGCGAGCCTCCAATTTAAAAAAAATTAGGAGAAAAAAACTGCTTCACTAAAAATATTAATAGCTAGATGCAATGGGATAGTACTGTAATGTTGCTGACAACGTATGAGGTTTTGGAACGCTCCATGTCGTGTGAGAGATAATATAGTAGTCAGAGCTACTGTTTGTCACCACCAGTGGAGGTGAAAGAGGACGAACTCATCATGGACACCAGGGTCAAAACGAAAGAGGGGACAGTAAAGGTAATAAGATCATCATCGAGATGCGACCTTGCCGACTGCATAGTCCACCAATCAAAGAGGAAAAACCATTAGAACCCGCCTTGATCATCAACTGAACCTGGAGACCATCGTCGGGGTTGCAAAATCGGAGGGAAGTATCAAGGTTGTCAAGATTGTTGGCGATGTTAGTTTAAAAGGGGGCGGGCGAAAAAAGGAATGCAAAGATTGACTCTGCAGAGGATGATGGAAATATAATTAGAGACCAATATAATATCAAGGGAGCTGCCTCAAATACCAGAAGGACCCTTTTCGAAATCCGAAAGTTGCGAGTTTGGGAAGGAAACAGACAATAAGGACTTCATATCTTCCGAAGTTAACTGTTTGCGTAATTTGGTTTTGAAAATGGCTAATGTAGACGACAACCTAATTTGCAGTGGAAGATTATTCCAGATGAAAGCATATTTGGAAGCAAAAAAACTGAGAAAGATTTGTTGTGGAGCTAAGGGGAGGGGGGTTGAAATAATCATGGAGGATTTACGAGTGGCATAGGGTCGATATACCGGAGCGAGAGCGTTAATTCGTGGTAGATTTTGGCTAGAGTTAACGCGAAACAGGAAGCAGATTCCGGCTTCAAATCTTCTAACCCACAGAAATTTAAGGTTTGCTAACTGGAATCTATCCGTATAAGAGATACTGGATCCAGGAAGAGAAAATAGTCTTCGAGTAAAAACCCTCTGAACTTTTTCAATCTTACTGCGGTCAGAGGCGTTCATCAGCCCAAAGAGGGGGCAGCAGTATTCTAGGATAGGAAGAACAAACATGCGGTACAGGTTTAACTTTATTTCCAGAAGGAAAAAAATATGTAATATAATACCACATATCTGTGCATCCTTTGCAGAAATTAGATCGACATGAGGTGATAATGCTAGCTTATTCGTGTAAATTAGACCGAAGTCTTTTATGGGTGATCGTTCTTAATGTGTACTATTTTGAAATACGAGGGGTCTAGGAAACTTGACGAGGCCAAAACTCATGAAACTACTCTTGGATGAAGAAAACTCCATCTGCCAAGTACAGCTCTAACGTGAGAGCATAAGAAGATCAGTGTTGATTTTATCAACACAACTATTGGCAGTGTCTTTAGAAAATGAATAAATGCACTTGAGATCGTCAGTGTAAACGAAATTTTGTGAATTTGTGAGTGAAGCTGAAATTTCGTTTATGTACAGAATAAAGAGAAGGGGACCTAGAACCGTGCCTTGAAAAACGCCACTCGTGATCGGTTGAGGCGTCGAGTAGCTATTATTTACTTCGACCTTCTGACTGCGGTAAGAAAATTAGGAAACCAATGAAGTCAAGGAGAGGAGGCCGGATGCCGAGGGCTTCCAGTTTCACCCTAAGACGTCTGTGCGGTACCTTGTCAAAGGCTTTGCTCAGAACAAAGTAGATCACAACCACTGACTGTTGCTCATTACGAAGGGAAGTGACGAGGTTAAGAAAAGCTAAGTGACACACATTGCATGATCAATCAGGAAGAAAACCATATTGAGAGTCGTTTAAAAGCTTTTTTTCTAAGCAAAACTTGAGAATTTGATTAAAAATAATATTTTCACGAAGTTTTGCTAGAGCCGGGGTTTTGTGAACACCTCGATAATTATTAACGTCCGAACGAGATCCCGACTGGAAACTGCGTTGTTGACCTGGGTTGTAGCGCCGTAATAGTTGCAGACGATGTTAAATTGTGGAGGGTCATCAGATATGATTCCGATAGGCACGCACTTCACCAGAGTTTCAACCATCTAAGCAGCTGGTCTGCTCGTTGGCTTTTGAATTTTAACGTTGGGAAGTGTGTGGTCCTAAGACTCCATACCAAAAAGACCAGGACGGAGGATGATTCCTACCAATATCTTCTCAATGGGCAGCCCCTTTCGATTGTTGAGGAACAAAAAGACCTCAGTGCACTAATAAACTACTCACTTAAACCATCTTCACATTGTTAAAGGCAGCTAAACGCACAACACAAGTTTTAATAGCGCTCAGACGTGGATTTGTGCAGATTGATAAGGAACTATTCCGAAAAACCTACGGAGCATTTGTTCGATCTCACTTGGAATATGCCGTCCAGGCCTGGCGTCCGTGGTTTAAGAAGGATTATCTACAGCTCGAACGAGTACAGGCAAGGGCTACGAAGATGGTCAAGAATCTTCCTCATCTGTTTTTCGAAACCAAACTAGTGGAACTTGATTTGTTTCCTCTCAATTACAGGCGACTACGCGGTGTCCTCATCCAACCTACCGGATTATCGGAGGTCGTGAGTGTGCCCTATAGTTTTCTGACTTCTTTGAATTGGCTGGGACGGAACATCTGCGGGGTCATCCTTTTAAAATACAGAGGAAGTTTTTACACACAGACGTTCTTCGGAACGCCTTTTTGCAGAGGGTCGTTGTTGCATGGAACGGACTCCCTGATGAGGTGGTCCTTTCAGAAAATGTTGACACACTTAAGTGCAAAATGTATACTCATTTTGTGAGAAACCATTGTACATATAATGGACCTTGTGTCAGTAGTGGCAGCTTATGCCTGGCCCACATATATCGATGACCTTACGGTTTCATTTGTCCGAGTTTTTGCTGTAAACGTTCATTCTTTTGTCATTTTTGAATGGGAATAGGGAGCTCAAGGGCGAAAGTCTAATTCCCTCAATAAAGTGACTTAAATTATTATTTATTTATATATTTCCAGTTTACAGGCAAGGTCAAAAAAATATATACCGTAGAGTGTCAAGCTGACAGTGAAAAAACTCCCGATCGTTGTTTCAAGTGTTTTCAGGAGAAAAACCTGCAGCTTATTGATAGATTAAAGTCACCTTCTGGTTATGGGCAAGTTATAGCTGGTGGTCAGTGACCTACAACACTCATAATAACTATCCTCTGGTTATGCGCAAGGGCTTTGCATTTAATGCTTTATATACCCATTATCTAAAAAGCAGCTTTTTTCTGTTGTTAAAACTTATTAAGAAGTTTATGATAATTTTACATTATCAAATGTTTTGGATAGGGTCTTTATTTTTATATATAATTTTATGATTGTTTAACAGTTTACTTTAAAACTAACTTGCAAAATTTATTATTTTTTATCTCCGTCTGTTCGTAGTATATTTTTTCAGTTTTTAACATCATTAATGCTCTACGTAATTCGAATGCGCAACTAGTCGCACGCCTAGGTTTTGATATAGCTTTATGAAACGATTGGTACAAGCTGTTTCATACAGCTAGATCAAACATAATCAACACTATGTTATGTATTAAAACTGTAGGACTGCATTGCAAGTTCATTACCGTTGAACTCTTCTTGCTCCTAATCTTTTTTTACCTTTTTTAGCAATCAGTCATTTAAGCCTAATTAGTCGGCAGACCCCACACCGGAATTGACTGCGCTCGCATCTGATTGGAAGTACCTATCCCTTCGAATCGACCGCAGACGTTTCTACATCTGTCGAATAAATACTCTTGAACGTCTATAACAGACTAGTCTTGACTCTAACCATTCTTACCCTGATACATTTATCCCCATTCCGTTTAGCTGTTTTAACTTCAAATTTTGCTATTTCTAAACCTTATAAAACATTTTTTACTTAAAAAACTCGTCATTTTGAACACTGCTATTTTAGCAAAACAACAAACCAAAACCTAAAATGGATGATGAAAAGAGGATTTATTTTAAGGTTTTTTCCTGTGTTCTAAGGATTTGACGGTGCCCAAGCCGTTACAAATCAAAAAACCTATTTATTGATTTATCTGGGAAGCACACTGTCACGCAACATGAAACTGGATAATGGGGTTGCCCAATGGATCTCAAAAGCCAGTCAGGCCTTTGACGAGCTGCAGGCTTCCATGTGGAATCACAACGGTATTCACCTGAACACCAAACTGAAGAAGTACAAAGTCGTAATCTTGACGACACTCCCTGATGAAGCGGAAACATTGACCGCCAGGAAGCTGAATTACTTCCATCTCAGCTGTGTCCGAAGATTACTGAAGCTAAGCTATCAAGACATGAAACCGGACAAGGAAGTTCTAGAGCAGACCCGAATCTTCAGCACCCATGCTATGCCAAGGCAAGTGCAATTGAGATAAATTTATCATCTGGTGATAATTGATGACGAGCGAAAGCCCAAACTAATTTTTTCTGGAGATATCACTATGGGTGCTCGCAGACAGGAGGTCATAAAACGATGCTACAAGGACAATTTGAAGAACTCTTTGACGTAACTGCAAATACCCGCCAACCAAAGTAGACCTCGCTCGGCACAGACTGGTCTGGAGAAGATACGTGAAAACTGGTGCTTAGACAGTACCTTCCCGGTGCTAACCAAATATAAATTCTAAATATAAATTCTAAATTCTAAAAGAAGCCAACCGGATCACCGCTACTGAGGTCAATCGGTCAGCTCACCACTAAAACGCACCCTGGATCAACACTGCCAATGTCCAAGCCCTACCAACGTGCCCACGCTGCCAAAACCCATTGTGCATGAAAATCGGCCTGATCGGACATCTTCGAAATCAATGCAACAACCATTCACTTACATAAATTGCTGACACACCTAACTCAAACCCATGAAGATGATCACCCAAACAATAATAATCACTTCATCAATAGCCTGACGCCTAAGATCACCGACATCTTCATCCCTCCCCACCACTTGCACCAATTACGGCGACGAACACCACTTGCCCCACTCCCACCACCTAAGTGGCCACCTCCGACTACCTGTCGCCTGCCACCTCCTCACAGCAACACCACCAACACCACCGCCCCAGTACCAGCGATAGGGAGTTGGTACTAACCTGTCCTCATTACGATCGCACATTCACCTCACGCGGTCACTTGCGAATCTATCGCGTAGAGACTGGCGAACCAGTGCCTGGAGCAGCAACATACAGCAGACACAAAAGCCTCCAATGCGTTCAATGCCCACGCGCATTCACTCACAGCATGGGTCTGCTCGATCACATGCGCATCTACGAAAGCGGAATCCACCGCAATGCCAGCACATCTAACAAATCTTGCGCACACATCAACCCTTGCAACTGCGTGAAACAGCAGCCCAATTTTCGCAGACTCAGCACCTCCAACCTATTTTGTCCTCATTGTCACCGCATATGCACATCATGCAGCGGTCTGATGAGTCACTTGCAATTCCATCGCACAGAGACCGGTTAACCAGTGCCAGAAGCACCAATATACACCTGCCGCACACGACTCAAATGTTCACACTGCTCATTCACATTTACACACCGCATAGACCTATTAAACCACATGCATCTCCATGAATTCCTGCAGTAGAGCACCGCCGGTTCTACCACAACACTACATCACTCCGCACCAGCCTCTGCACCTAACATGCTCACAATTAACACCACAAGAAAAACCCTGTCAGTTTGCATAGCCGATTGAGAGACAACTATGATCCTTGCTTTTTCTCCATGGGGCTCATCTGCTGCATGTAAGATCTGAGCTTGAGAATATCACAGAGTGATCAATGCTGTGGGTTCGAAGGTTGCTAACTGACAATTACCCTCAAATCTCGCAGTCAGTCCCGTGTGTGTTGTGTTGAGTGGCTGACTGGTGGTCTGAGATTCAGGCTTCGATAGCTCCTTCCTAACGTAACATCTGGCTATCTCACACATGTGAGACCTGAGCCGTTCACCCACTGTTGTGTGAAATCCTGGTGATCGTGTTTGGGGGGGGGCATTTCGTGAACGAAGTACACGTAGAAGAGGTCACCATGGGCTTCGCTCCCTTCCGCATCAGATAACTGACCGGCTCGGATGGTGGTCTGATTGTGGGGTAGGGGAGAGAGGGAGGTTGACTGCTATCTGCATTTTCCTCCTTTTAAACAATCTGAAGCACTTACAACTATCACGATGCGCTAAAAGCCGTGGCTTGGAATATTGCCAACTGACGGGATAAAATGGACCGCGTGGTCAGCCCAGTGTGTTTTATGTTGAGTGGCTGAGTTGAGTGGCTCCGTTGAGTGGCTCCGTTGAATCCGAGGCAGGTGTGGCATCAGGCTCAGGGGTGGCTTCGGCCACACCAGCCACTTGAGTTCTCTCCAGCCTCTCGTCTTCTTGACTCTGTCCTGAAATCAGGCTCAAGTGGGGTAGGAGTAGACAGTGCGGCAGCTTCAGCGCAGGTATAATATAATGTAAAACAAATCAGCGCGCAATTCGCCGTCCCTGAACCATTCTGCTGGGGAGCATAGGGTGGACATCCTCAGAATACGATGGTCCACCTTATGTACACGTGCGGCTTAATCTACAAAATAGCGGATGGAAAATGCGTATCCTTACATAGAAACAATCCCCTCATATTAGTTACCCTTTTTTCGCCAATTGAGGTGGACTCCATCTTTGCACAACGAGACCATATTTCTCGTTACCAAGATATAGCAACATTTTTCCTTGTCGGTATCTAACACCAATGAGGCGAAAAATTGAGTCTTTCCCCTCAAATCAATAATCGAAACCCAGTCTTATATCCATAAGTCTGGTCATGATTATGTAAACCACAACGGGCCAGCAAATCCATCTCCTATGATGCTCAGTCCAAATCCCTCTTAACTTTACCTTCTACTTCTCTTCCAAACAATCCATTAACACCTACCTCGTGAATAGGAAATTTAAACTCAATAGTTTTTAACCATGTCTTAAGACCAAATTTAATGTCCGCGACTCTGTGTAGAGCGCCAAGGCAGACCAATTGTCCATTCCAGCGGAGTTGCTCCTGGATTCCACTTGTGACTTTTTAAAAAAACTGGGTCCGGTTTACTTCGTTCCTATTGCAGGCCAACGAAACAGTTTTCAGCTGCTCAATCTAACAAGCCTAACAACACCACTGGCAAAATTAAGTATGCTCCTTCTCCAAGTAGAAGTCATCGATTTTGATCTCAGTAAGGCATTCAATAAAGTGCCCCATAGATGACCTGTGGCTAAACTAGAAGCTATAGGATTTCGTAATCCCCTTACCGACTTTATTAGATGATCGAAAACAAAACAGATTTAGCGGAGTCCTCATACTCAAGTGCTACCCCGATTGTTATTGGTGTCCTTTCAAGGTACCGTATTAGGTCCTTTGTTGTTCTTACTGTATATAAATGATATTTCATCGATTGTGAAACATTCTCAATCTTTTATTTATGCTGATGACCTCAAATGCGTGTATTCCTTCTCTTATTCTACGACGGAACGGTGCCTCGAACAAATTCATTCAGATTTAGACGCTCCTTCGGCCTAGAGCTCTACATGGCTAATGGAGTTCTCACCTACTAAGTGTCGCTACATGATTTTTGGGCCTGTAAGGCTGCCGCAACCTCTTATCTTTGAAGGTTGCCCTATGATTAAGTCTTCCTCCATCAAGGATTTGGGCTTAAGCTACACCAATAAATTAGATCTTTTCGCCTCATGCCGATAGAATTCCGGCCAAAGCTGCTCAGATTTGCGGCTTTATTTCTTATAATTTCTACCTTCCTGAAATTAAATTAAGACTTTATCGTATGTTTGTGCTTCCCATTCTTGAATTTCGCTGTCCTTTCTTCGGTTTAATGAGCGAATCTAGCCGATCAAAAATTCAAAATGTCCAAACACATTTCACAAACAACTCCTGTTTCCGACTCTTTCAACTATTTCCTACTCAATAAGATGCCAGCTAACGAAGCACAACTCTCCCCAAGCTTCCTGCCATTACCCCCGTTAGTCTTCCTTATAACCTAAGAATTCTGCACTTATTATACCTCACCCTGCATCCTCCACGTGTAAACGCTCTCTTGTCTTTGCTTTGTGGTATAACTTTCTTTGGAATAACTTGCCAATTGAAATTACGTCGTTAACTAGTCTATCATCTTTCAAGCGAAAGACTGCATATTTATCTTAACACTGATTCTATTAACCTTTTAATTCCATCAACTTTTCCCAGTAGCTTTCACCATGACTCGGAGAAAAAACCATCAGAAATTTAAGTGACCCTCTTGAAACTATATTTTCGCTAACTTGAATCCCACATGAACCATGATGTCTCCTTACATCTCCAGTCATCCAAACAATGGAGTCATTTGGACGTACACATTCGGTAGTCCACAGTCGAAAATGCTGACCTTTCGTTGGATACTTACCATAATCAGAATTCAATTCTGGATCCGTAGATGCTGAGGCCTCAAATTCATTGACGCATTTTCGTGAGCTTTTGTTTCATACGCCTAAGTGATCAAGAAAGAACCATATTGACGTTTCCTTATCTTATTCTGAAATGCTACTGCAGTATTACCCTACTCTAACACCTGACTTTATTTTCCTTCGAAGTTTTTTTCTCCTACCTTCTATTTGAAAATGAAGGCCTTTTGAACTATGCCTCCATTTTTAAGGAAGGAGTTTTTTTCACTGCCTATCTTTCTAGTTCGCTATTAATCTCAAAACATCGCTCAACTGTTGACCTAGCAGGACATGTTCTGTCTACATTATTAAATATTTTTACATTTTATCTGCACACATTGTCATTATTTTATTTCGTTACTAATGTTTGTTTAGACAGTGCCTTGCCAGTGCTATCCAAAAAATTCTAATAATAATAATAGTAATAAATATTTACCCAAATTAACAACTTCATTACTTTTAGTTAACCTTCTAAACTTCTAGCATTTACTAAACATACCCAGGAGTACCTTAGTAATTTTTCCGACTGCACCACTTCTCATGTTCACCAATTAATTAAAGCTACTCACGATGTTAACTGTTTTCCAAATTTATTTTTTTCATTGTCAAATCGAATTCTTCCCCTATATTATGTCAAAATTCGTCAAAATCATATTTTTGATCTTCTTCTATTTTTTCTACCCTAGAAACGAGCGTTCCTCTCAACATATGACACCGAAACATGCTTCTCTAGGAGAATTTTTTATAAAGTTATCAGTAACCTCTAAGCAAATTTTATACCGTGGCAAGTTAAATGTCCGCCTCCTCCTACTTCTCTGCAGTTTAATTAAGCTACCACCAAGTATTCCTTTTTAAATAAAAAAACTAATGAGCATATCCTTAATCCCACATAGACGCTCAGTATCGTTTCACTTAATGCAAGATCCATCGTGAAAAAGATGACTATAGCTTTTGAGTCTGATCCGAATGATTTGTGCAACACATAATCTTTCGCTAGTTTTGATAATTTGAGTTTATATTGACAAGACCATGTTAAATAACTTGGCGGTGGTTGTCTTCTTTACATTTGATCACCTTTTGTAAATTCGCCTACCATCTAAGCATTTATTCGTTCTCCGGAAAATAGTTGCGTCGGTTTAGTCATCCTTCCGCACAATAAAAAGCGATAATTTGCTGCCTATATAATCGTCATTGATATTTCAGTAATAAAAGCCAGCTCTGTAAAACCTTCTTTTGGCTTTTAAACTTCTGCCTGCTGTCTACCATACACAGACTTGTGAATCTCGAGATGGGTTCATCTGTTTTCGCCATCTGCGAGTGCCATGGGTGCATTTTTGTAACTTCAACGATGACCTTTGCGACCTTTACGGTTCCTTCCTCGTTCAACTCCAAGCTGACTAATGGTGCCCGCGATTATTTCCATTGTCCAGCGTCCCTGACGGTTACCCTTATAGCTAGTCGATACATATTATGAGCACACCTGTAGTGATGCAGTAGTGACAAGTAACCTCTGTCGTTAAATGATTTCTAAGAGGATGAGGAGCGTTTTGAACACTCATTAGCTCTCATCAGTATGTCAGTCGAACCTCACGCGAATATTTTCTCCCACGAGTAACAGTTTTTTCTTAAAAGCCACAAACAGCCTGCAACATATACATTTTTCATAAAAAATACCCAAGTTTTTTTTTCCACTGTCTGCTCTTTAAATTTATTTATTTTCACCTCACTGACATGTGTCATTTTTCAAGAGCCTTACCTTATTTTCAAAACTGTTTACGACTGTGGTTTGGTTTTATTAATTTTTCTGATGACAGTGCCCATCCGGGTACTCAAATAAAAATATCTATCTATCTATTCATTTCATGCATGTGTCCACAGACATGGGAAATCTTTTGCAGTTGTTTTGCCCTCCATTCTCAGACGCAATCCTTCCCTTTCAGGGGCTATACGATTAAATCTAACTGCAACTTCCTCTGCATATACTAAACGGGAGCGCAATTTGGCTGCAATAAACTGCCTGATATTTGTTTTGCAGTTTTGAATTAGGATACAACTCATTTAAATTGTCCAGTAAATGCACAGAAAAATAATAAAAAACCTAGGTCACACCTTTCCTTCTGTATCCGCATTCAACTATCACAGGTGGAAGGTTTTGAATTTCAATCGCCTAACTGGGTCCCTTTGTGCCATTCGGTTGATTAAAGAATGTCCTTGTATTTTGTTCAAACCCTTCTTTTGGAATTAAACCAAATTTTCGAGGGGGCCCAGATAGCCGTAAGATTTATTTTTCTCGCGCTTTTCACTGAAAGCTGCTAAGGTGGTTAGTTTTTTTTGCATTCTTATTATTTTGAAATAATGATCTTTGTTCTTCCTGAACGAGATTTACTTTGCATCTTTTAAAAAGAACCGTTTCTGCTAGAGGACCAGCTATTGAAGTAACTCAAAATGAATCTATGACTGGGCTCACCAAGATAAGCTCTCATTTAATTACAAATATTTAAGTCTAGCTATTTTGCATCTACGCCCCCGCATGAAAAATTGCATTTTCGGATACACAGGACTCATTTTCCCGGAGTGATGATTTTATTTTTAATGCGAGCATGGTATGCTAGTGAGGGCATAGTGTGTTAGAAGAAGCGCAAATCTAGCTAAGTATCAACAAGATCACTCACAAGTTACTACTGCTGCGACCGCATGCTGGGGCAGCATTTGATGTCCTGACTTGTGATTTCGGAATTGTAGCATTTGGTAAGAAGTCTTCGCGAAGTCTCTTGCTTTTTCTCTTATTGATGAGGAGATCAATCAGACCTGCCTTCGTACCTCCCTCATGATAGATCGATTCGTCTCTAACCAGTTGCTTCAGTCTATTATGTTTCGGAATGTCCACACTTGGTCATGTACTCCTCTGTTATAATCATTTGTTTACCATTTACTTCACCGTACACTCAATATACACAGACTTCGGCTCCGTCAATGGAATGTGCAAGGAATGAACTATCGATAAAATCTGTTATAAATTCGTCGTGATTATTATAGAAAAAGGATACAAAAAGCGTTCAAAATTTCCTCCGCTAATATTTTTAACTTTTGAAAAAGCCCACGATCATTAGGCTCTCTCAGAATATCTAAACAGAAACGGCGCAGACTCGTACACAGTAATCAAAACAAATGGCAGTTTATACACAACCTTCCTATCCAGTCAAAGTCATTCAAACTTATTTGTACAGACCATTAAAATTTTCAAAAACTATTTGAGGAAGGAAAAGATGTTATGCACTTAGCTAATCTTCCAAAATTGTTGAAGACGTATTCAGTTGGTAGTATGCATTCCTCCGCACCCCAACAGTTAATTAGTGATACAAAAATAAATAAACAATTTCGTTAATTTTTCTGCTAATAAGTCGTTTTTGCCATCCACATATTTTTAAATTTTCGTGGTTATATTTTGGTATCTAGATTTTAACGGATGGGTAGCTTGTGTTCGCATTTTGTTTAATGGTTTTCGGTAGCAGCTACTAGTCTCAACTGTGATAACCACTACACTAAATATATCTTTCGCTGCATCAAGGAAGAACACTTCAATGGTAAAGCTAGATTTTAATTTCAAAAAGAACCCTACTGAGCGATGCGTTGGGTATTTGCAGTATGCAAAGTGCAGATCTGTCACATGTTATTTACGGTATTTCTTTCTTCTGTATTGTACCACTTAAGAAGACTTGAGTACCTTCGGCAGACTGACTGTCGTTTCATAACAATAATTTTACCAACTTATCTACAAAAACAACGATATTTCCTTTCGGGTTCAGTTGAAAGCTCACACGAATATATCACATAATTGTTTGTCTACACCAACAAATATAGAGATTTGACGAGGCAAATTGAGGCTGCTTGTGCGTTTTTGCGGTGCTGTGTTCCGTGAGCGCGTTCGGAATTTTCCATTTATAAAATATTACAATGAAAGAACATAAAGCTGACAGCAGTGCAGTTTGCCCGGTCTCGACTGAAGAAACAAAGTCGAAAAGTTCTAAGCGTTCATCGCTTACAAAGTCACGTCATTCCTCTGGGCGTCTTACGTATAAGATCAGGATGCTTGACAATGCACAACCTCACCTCGAAATTTCGATTTCGGTTTGTTCCAATTGGTAAAATTTTATTTTTAAACAGAAAAATGACGATGGAGAGGTACTTTTCGCAAGCGTTTGTGAGGAACTCGGTGGAATCGTCGAACGTGATTACTTCGGATTACGATATACGGACAAAGACAATCAACGGGTTGGTTTATCCGGCATTATTTTTATTTTTCTAGCAATGGCTTGATCTAGGAAGGAACGTGAAGAAACAGATGACGGGGGCTCATTCAAGCGGCCTTAGCTTCAGAGTAAAACACTACCCAGGCAATCCAGTTGAAGACTTTTACCAGGAAATTTCTCAGTAAGCACTTAAATCACTCAATATGACTTAAGGTTTCGCTCTTAAATCGTATGTTTATACATTTTTTTGGCATCCTGATTTTGAATGTAGGTGTCGCGTATTATTGATGTGAATGTCCGTTTGAATACCTATGCGTTTCGTTCAGGCGACCGCTGTTAATATTTATCTACCTCTTATTGTTTTATTGTATGGACGCAAGTAATTGCACAACACATTTATTCATCAAAAACTTTCACTTATCGGTTTAGAAAGACATTCTTCTCATTCATAGTCCTCTAATTATTCTTTGTTTTCAAAGTCAGCATTTCCACTGGGCATTTTTTAAAATTTATTTAGGTACTTACTTTACCTCCAACTTCGTCGAGATCTAGTTCAAGGTCGCCTGCTATGTCCCCCGGAGGAACTCTATACCCTTGGGGCCTTAATTGTGCAAGGTACCGATCAAACCTGTGTTTATAAGGAGTTTAAAGTACATAAAAATCTTGCCTTAGGACCGTATTTAGGGTAAAATGGTTTTTTATTTCCCAAAAACGTAGAATCGTAACCTCAGCTTACCCAAGGACTCGTACTGATAACAAACAGCAACATTTTATCAACAGCTTTCACATTCTAACATCCAAATGGTTTTATGTCGTCTTTTGGTCATTAAAATGTACATTTTAAAGTATCCCCATGTTAGATTGATTGACCGAAATGTGAAAAAATTGAAAACACCTTAAGTTTAAGGGGCTCTTCTCTTCTCTAGCCACATTGACTATTTAAGTGAAACATTTTCCAATTGCTCTCAAGTGCCTATCAAAGATCTATTCGTCACTGTACAGCGGACTGACCTATATATACCTCCACCTTCATGCATATTACGATCAATTTGTTTTGGTCTTATGCTAATGCTGACCCAGTTATTTTTTTCTATTTCATACTGTTGTTTGACCCCTCTTAAGCTGAACTCGGTGATGCACCAGATGATCCGAGTGCCTCATATAACGACTCACACATAAGCGAGGATCCTCCCGTTGAATCACAGCCACCAAAGGAATTTGGCCTCATTGAAAGCCCACAATCACCTGTCAGTGAGCTCCCAGAACCACAACAAGGAGAGGAACCATTCAAAAATTTGAAGATTGTGTTTAACCAAACGAAAAAAATTGAAGCTGAAATCCTAAAAAAACATAAGGAGTTTAGGCAAGTTATGACCGCACTTTTCTCTATAGAAATATACTAAACTTCCTGCTTCTTATTATCACACTGGGACTCTGATTTAGCTTGCCACTATATTTGCTGATGACACGCCGCATTTACAGATTTACATACTAGAGCGCCTTTGTCATCGTAATCATGTGTGTTTTAGAAACAATTTAATGGTTTTTGTGAAAAGCTTATTTGAATTTTTCCGTTTAATTTTGCAGCCTTTAAGTATTATTATGTGAACAGGGAACGTTTCTTCCATTCTTACAACGCCTTAAAAATGTGCAAAACCACGTCAAGAGTTCGTTTATTTTGAGGGTCTTCATGTAATCTGGTGATAAAACCTGTCATTTACAATTTGCGATTGCTGCTTTTTTGTTTTCCGGTGTCTTTTTTTTAAAAAAACGTCTCCTAACTCCCTGAGCTGGGTGTATTAAATTAGAAGTTTTTCTATTTTTTTGTCGCAACCCCACACCAGGGGCCTCACAGCGCGCGATGCAGAAATCGAAGTATTGAAGCGGGCCTCGCGCTTGCCGACCTATGGCGTCGATCCAGTACAAGTAAAGGTATATTCTATGATTTATTTCATATGACCTTCATTTTTTTGTTGGTGGCCGAATGTTTTGTTAATTTGTGTCCCACATCGAGGGGTTTGTGGCCCTTGTATTTATAAATCTTCCAGAATAGAGTTTGTCAATTAATTACTGTTTTCCAATGTTCTGTTGTTCCGGAATTTTCCACCCCACACCGAAACCTTATTTTTAAACCACACTATGTGTTGTTGATTGTAACCTCAACCACCATTATTTACTGTTATTTTAAACTCTCTTTTCTCGTCTTTGCTACCGACTTTGACAATATAAAGGACCGCAATAGTTATTGTAGCGTTCGAAATAACTTTACTACCATCTGTATTTCACTGCCTCTACTGCTTAGATGGCAGCATTAAGTGAATCAATACTATGTATTAAATTTAAGTTGTTTTAGCTTATTTTGATACAGCTTTTCTTTTTAACTGCCATTTTATATTACGATGTCCATGATAGCATTTAGCGCCTATAAATTGAATTTACATTAACTAAATATCTACAAGGTGCTCAATTATATTGTCGATTCATCGTTGCTTCTGCCGCTTTCACCCATTTTCACATTCCATTCTGATCGTTGACCATACCGGTTATATATGGCCATATGTTATTGCCTCGCCACTTTGGACCATAAATTAGCCTCAAATTGTCTGTTTCCGCGAGCAAAACAATTTATCGAATTAGCAAGGAAGATAAGGCTATCAAGGATAGCTTGGTTGAACACATTGTAAGCTGCGGCAAATGGATACTTTTGTTGGCGGCCAGATTACACATTGTGCACAAGCTACTCAGCCGGTGCTGCCAATATTTATAGAGTTTTTCCTCAAACTATTATTATTATTCTAGATGATCGATAAGAACAAATCTACGGTAAAACGCCAAGGGTCACTGAAGGAAAAAGGCCGTGGAGCCAAATCGACAGACAAAGTGAGTGCAAAAACCCTCCCGGCAGACGCGACATCACATGGAGAATCGGGACGGAGTGAGGCAGGCAGTGCCGTTTACCTGGGTCTCAGACACAATGGCATCACAACCTATGTTGGTCTACAACCGAGTGATCAATATAATTGGTAAGTGTTATTAATATTTCGTCGTCCGTTGTCTTTTGACGTATGTTTATTCGCCGCTCCAGTTAGTCCTGGGTTTGCTATTTTCTCTTTCTATTTAATTTAAGTGTTATTTAAATTTGCTGTTGAAAATTAGCACACGATGTCCTTGAGCAGTTTTTATACCACATTTTCATGCAATCAATATATTAGATAAAGCGTCTTTTTTGTTTTGACTGGTTGGCCGTGAAGTTTGTCTTACCCTTTAAGCTTGCATTCTCAGCCGTTTGAACGATGTCTTCGGCTCAACGTGTTCAATGTTCCCCTCCCGACTTCCTTACTCATTATTATATCTTCAGTTTCACTGATTGAACTTACATAACCTGTTTTGTTAAAATAGGTGGCGTCGGTTGTACGTTTTCCATTAGGGGTTCTAACTGCTTCTGCTCATTGTTTGCAAACGTCTCTTCCAATTTTGCTCACTCAAGGCGTTCGTTTAACAAGTGTTCCTTACTGAAAAACTTCGTACTCCTCAAGTGTCCGCTTCCACGTTTGTCGCTGCTAGTAATCCAACATTTGGTTTGCGTCAACCATGGTATTTTCATAACTTCGCCCCCCATTAGGTTACATGGTGAGTCTGCGTGTTATCTGAAACGTTTAGCCAAACACCGGAATCTGATAGATGACTCAAGTATTAGGAAATGCGTCCAGTTAACGGGGGTTTTCTGACCAAGAATGCATGTTAGAGATGACCTGCCTCTAAAATATGACCCATTTTACAATTTAATTGGTATTAAGCATCTCCAGAAATCGCAATTATACCTACATTCGTACCCCAAAAGTGCAAGGTTAGCAAGACTACAAACCTCTTATCTTATGTTAACTACGGAAAAGAATTAGATTTGCGCGTCAAAAACACCCCAAGGAAAGTAGAAAAAATATTGTGCCAGCGTTAACCTGAAGGATGTTTTAATATCTCCTGGCTTCCCGAGTTTCCGGCAGACCTCGTACGGGGGGGAGCTACATTTAAATTTCGAAAGTGTTCATGACTCACGGATACTGCCTTGATTTACACGCTTTTCCCATCTGAAAATTACGCTATATCGGCAATTAATTTTTTTGGACTCTTATCCAAAACGCAAAGTCAGAGTTTCTCTCATCTGTTTCGTCGCGACGTGCTATCATGTTACCTTCCAATTATTATCCTGCAAATCCGATCTAATATGGTGGTAATCGCAAACTTTAGCTAGTCTCTGATCGAATCGGCCAATAAACGTAATAATAACGGTGTTTAGTGCATGAGTTCTATATTAAGTAACCCAGACACCCGTAATTAAGGTTATAATTAATGAGATCATTATAGGTGGGCACCATTTGTTTTTTTACTGTAGAGGTTTTTGGCCTATTTGCATATTCTGCATTTAGGTCAAGTACAAGTTTGCCCCTGTACGTTTGCGATGCCCTGAGGGGCACTGGAATTCTGCCTTCATAAAATATTGCGCGCTTTATTTAAGAAGTTTTATTTCTGCACAGTCACTTATGCATGAGAGATTGGTTCTGCATATGTGAGTCCTTTTTAGTTTCGTCAATACCCCTCTATTCAAACTTACGTCTTTCCGCTGCATAGTAGAGGCTTTCTGTGCATCGATTTTCTTTAAATAAAGGGAGCTTGCTTCGTTGAAATCGTTTTGTCCAAAAATCGAAAGTGCATAACGCAGTTTCATCTTAGAGTCACTGTCCCGTGCTGGGAGCATCACGAGAGAAAAGTGGGCCTTTAAAAAGTTTTTTTTGACTTCTGTCGAGTTAGCTCTATGTGTATGCAACCTCCATCCTTGAGTGGTTGCATCGATATCTTGCAGCCGTCATTCGTTTGAGCAAGTACAAGAGTTGAGATGAATTATAAAATGCCGAATTCCTGTTTTCCAATGAATGCATAGGTTTTTTTTTATCACCCTTGACCTAACTGTGCCACAAACATAAAATCTTGAGTCCCGAGCTATAATCAACTTCTTTTCAATGGCAAATAAGCATCACAGATTACATTTTTCCATTACGCTTTATCTGTGTGTGTCTCAGCGAAAATGGCGTGGCATCTCTGGCTGGCTTTCAGACGCACGTAGAGTTGACTTGGTAAGAATTCGTGGTAACGAGGTTTTATTAACAAGCTGTGTTTACTTAGCTATACACGATACCCCTAACACCAGTTGATGCCGCGCCTTCATTGCCTAACGCTGTGCCTGTGTGCCTGCATTCTCAGCTTTCTCTTAAAGTTATTTTCACGCTGACTTAAGGAGGGTGGAGTCAGGTTTCTTCAGGGTGTTTATTTCCCCAGAGAATCCATTCTCTGTGGCCAGCACCCTATTTCATTCTCATCAGTCAATTAAACCTACCGACGACGTCAAAAATATATAACTTGTCAAACACCAGCCAGGTTAGGGCATTTCTTCGTTGAGCTCTGCCTATTTGCCAACTGGGCACGCAACTTATGCATGCGAAGTCACTGACGTTTAAATGCTACCTGACAGTTTGACTGTCGTATCCGACAAGGTTCACCATGTGTCCCACAGCAGTGGGGCAGAAACGGTGACCTAAGCGTGAAGTAGATTATAATGAGAGTAGACTTGCGCTCACATGCTACCAACATGCACGCTGATGCATGCATATATGTTTCATCGCCATATGGTTTGTCCAAGGTGAGGCTTTGGTACAAGGATACCCTAAAATGTTTGATTACATGTATTTGGACCGTTTTTTTTGCTGGAGTTCGACTTTATTTGTTGTCCCACGTGTATAACTTCGCAGGGCTTACGTTTACGTTTGAAAAATTCGATCACCGCTAACTTATAACACTCACAAACTTTGATTAAAACACACTACGAACTCTAGTTCGTCCGTTGCAATCGACAAAGTTCAGCCCCGTCCGGGGCACGCGGGGATGATTCGCGTGTGAATTTTCTGAAAGTGAGGCAGATTTGCACTGTGTCCGCTCTACGTCACTCCCCTCACGCGTTCCGATGGGATTGAAAAATCGGAATGATTTGACAAACACTTGGATGCAGTATCTGACAAACCTGAAGAGCCCGTTTATGCGTGCTATGCACGTTTTTGAATATCACACAGGCCGGAATGGCATAAATGTCAGTGATCTAAAGGAATACCGAGACAAGTCCTCAGGTTGCGGCCCTCCAAGAAATGGCCTTAGCGTTTCCTCACAATCTAGGGTGTTATAAGTTTTTTTGTTGCTGAGAAATGCACCGAATTGTCAGGGGAAAGGGTACCTCCGTATCGGCATCATTTTTTCTATTCATTAGTGACCTGTTGTAGTCATTCAAGCGACTGCTGAAGAGATTGGGCGGTGACTGGCGTGAGGTCTAACGTGGATCGTGCGCCTGACTCAGCCAGTCTTGCCGCAACTGCTGGTGCTGCCCCGCCTGCCTAGGTTTTCAGGCCTGGTTGCACACCCCTCCCTCTCACTGCGTCTCTTTGTGCCAGGCTCACCTGCTTGGTTGTGGGGCCATTATTAGCCGGCGGAAATTTACGCTGACTACTTTTTGCCAGAGTGCTTCGCCTCGGCACGCGCGGTTATTTGTGAGTTTCGGGCATTTCTGGTTGTCAGTTCGCCATCAGAGTGCGTTCAACCAGCGGCCAGCGCGATCTTTGCCATTGCCTCTAGTCTTTTAAATGGAAATGCTTATCCTTACTATTCCCATGCCTTAAGCCTAACTCTTCAATTTTGAATTTTTCACCAACGCTTTTAGACGCAGTAAAATCTTGTAACCAACGCTATTTTCTGGGGTCAACTAGGCGAGGAAGATTCAACAAGTTAGTCCAAGGAAACAGGAATCAACACCTCCGTTAGAGTCCGTGGGTATGGATGTTTGAATCCATCCATGCTTATCGGAATGGGGTTTGAAGTGATTGCCTGTGTTACGGTACCAAATTACCCTTTTTGAAGGTTTACCTATTATATGCGTTTTTTTCGGGACAGGGCGACCGGAAGTGTCTTCATGTCATTCATGTGGAAAGTTGTGCACGCGCCTTTCAAATGAATATTGACTGTTTCTACACTTTTTATGACTACACCACAGAACCCCATGGCGGAGAACTGTCTCACTGTCTTTTTGAAAAAAATCCAGTAATTTCTGTTGTCCTTTATCCGGCAATGAAGTTAATCTAGGACCCGCATCCTCCGCTGCCACGCCGGCATCAGAAAGCTCGATTTTACCTTAGGTGGCATTCGTACCATGCATTGTGCTCTGCTTTGTTTGAACGATTTATGCCATTTTCACTACGGAGAAGCCATAAGAGTATGTTTATATTGAAATTTTTTACAGGGACCAAATCGAACGACTGGCATGTGACTCGAAGGACTTTATCGTCTATCTGAAAGCCGATGAGGTAAGTATAGGATGCATACTTTACTGGATTGCTTACCATTAATACCCACGTTCTCATCCACGTTCGGTTGTCTTGAGTCCCCAGTGAAAAGCCAGCTCGCTTGCTACGCAGGGAAGTAGTGATTTCATTCTGGTTCAGTTTTTCTGTTCATGGTTCTCCTGTATCAGCCCGTTCTAGGCGCTCTGCATTATGGCGTTACTTTTCTGTATGCTGTAACAGGCTCCGACCTGTGTTTAGCGGGTAAATAAGACACTAAACGCCATTGAATAGTTCCAACCTTCACACACATCCTGCTGTACGAGAAATCTTACGCTTTCCTGCTTAAACATGAAAGAGCCTTGGTGCAGTAACTGCGTCATGCAAGCAGATACACACTGTCTCGTCACCTCTATGCAGTCTTCTCCTGGTACACGCCTATACAATCTCTGTGAGATTTCATTTTTACGATGTGGTGAACGCGTAGAACGTACCGGTTTTCACATTTTGCGTTAAAACACGCTAGCATCGGTAAATACTATAGTGCATAATCCGGTTACCTGGTGTTTCCTGTTTCCTCCGGCACATTTCTTCCTCTAGGTCGTTCACCTCGACGTTTTAAGTCAAACATTAATGCCCAGAAATGTCTCCGAAGTTTGCTACCCCTTTCCCACCTCAAAAAGATATTTACTGAGTCGTTGTTACAAGTCAACCAAATTTTTTTTAAGGATGGGTCTTGAGGACGAATTTTTTGAAAGTGGGTATTGGGCGGCCGTTTAATTTTATTTTGGGCTGCCGTTATCGCAGACGCCTTCAAGCTAGCTTTTATCAGCCCGAGCACTCGTCAAATGTGCTTTGACGGTCGGTGGATAAACGCACAGAGCTTTCAAGGAGCGCACCTCATTTTATAACATTCACATGCAATCGTTGTCGAAGTACTTATTACAACGAATGTCTAGTCAGGAGGGTCGATTGAATATGCCGATTATATCCAATGCTCGACAATTTCTCATACCCTCAAACGACCGTTTCCCCTGTGAGGGCTACATTTCTAAAAAGTGCAACCATAAACTAAATTCTGATGTCTGTCAATTTGTGCTACCTCGGGATTTTTTGGTGAAAATCCGCTCTTATAGTTTATGTTTAATAGGAAAATAATTATGTTGATACTGAAGTGTCCTGGTGCTGAGGACTAGCTTTTGCAATTTAGGCTACTCAGTAAGAGCTTTTAATAGGCTAATACTCTGTTTGGTGTCTAGGACAAGAAGAAGGCTGAAATATTCCTTTGAATCAGTTGTGAAAAGCTCGGTGACCTCGGTGGGATTCGAACTCATGACAACTAGAGTAAAGCTTTGGTGCAGCCAACGCTCTAGCCACCTGAGCTACGAGACTCCTCCGGGAGCCGTGAGTTTAATCCTGCTTGGACCAAGTTACCCGCCCAGCCCACTACAACGTATGGAATCCACCATTTCTGATACAGTACGCTGACTGCCCAAGGAGGATTTCCTAAACAACTGTGTCAAAGGCATTATTAAATTCTGCCAAAACCTCCATTAACGGATGTGTAGTTTTTTTTCGTTACATAAGCCGAGGTCCAGGACTTCCTGTACTTCGGGCTAGTACTCAATAGATGGTGTTTGGAAGTACTTCTCAGTCACAAGACTACTTATCGCTACAGCCTGCTTACAGGCATTGCTTTACTATCGTTTCTGCCGGAGAACTAATATTCTAACCACTCCTGAATCCACTTCGCCCTGTTGTCTGAAATCAGCTATGGTTTATATACACTCGTATACACGATTCCTCTTTGTCTACGGTTCTGGATTCTCATATTTTTTATAATTTTCCTATCCAATCTCTCCCAGGACTCGACGAGTGCCAAGTCTAAAAAAAGGGTATCATTGTGATTTTTTGTTTTGACGGATAATCGCAATTTTTCTCGAGTTTTCTTTAACCCGTGCCATATCTCCTTTTGCTGTGTTCAACTTGCCCTCTGGCTGGTATTTTCATCCTGCGTGCAGATCACATCCAGCTCTTCTATTTGTTGTATAAGGCATGCTCAGGGTAGCTTTAGACTTCCCCTCTGGCTTCTCCTCACATGATACTTCGCTCTAAAATGCATTTTTGAATGCATGCTTTCCTGAGAGTGAGCATTTCTCTATTTCGTACTTTTTTCAACACTCTGCAGCTGTGCATCATACTACGTTTGCCGTAACAACTAACTTTCTCCTGTTCTTTTCTCCAGACAAAGCCTCATCCGGTGATATTCCGTTGCGAGACGAAGGCAGCAGCACTTGCCCTCTGGAAGTGGACCGTGGATAGGAAAAGCTTTTTCACGTAGGCTTGCCTTCCCCACTCTCTTTTCGCCTCTGACCAAACTTCACGCATTGCAAAAACAGCAGATCCCTTTTGTTGTTGTTTTTTTCAAATGCGTCTTTTCATCCAACCGGTTTTTACTGCTTGCTGCTCAGTAAATGTGCTTGGACGTGTCTAATATCTCCGTCGTCCTTCCGAATGGTGGAAAACCCATTGCAAGTGATAGTTCGATCGTCCAAGTGACGACGTTCATTTCTGCCCTGGGACGCGATAAGGCCAGTATTAAGAAGCAACCATTCCGATCTGACCTGATCTAGAAGAGTCCTGTTTTCACGCCCGTTAACGACCTCTGAAGTCACGACGTTTATTCGTGTCGTGACAGTTTAGACCAATGATGCTACCTAGTTGCGAACTAATGCCTGGGATCCTAGGGTGGCCGACCTCTTTCCCTCTTGACACTCTAATACCCGAGTAAGCCTGGGCCCTGTCGCCTTGTTGGGGGAGGGTGGAATTGGACGTAATGGCTAATGAGTTATGAACGATGTTGTCTACGTGTGTCATGGAAAGAGTTTGGGGCCCACACCGACGCAGCGAAACCAAACTAACGTACAGCATAGGCACCTACAGTTCGTTTTGTTTTAGCGTCCCGATGGCGCAACTCGTTTTGAGGACACTAGGACGACCGCACACGCGTACATATTGTGTACGACTAAACGTCTCATATTAAGAATCCATAGCTCTTTATTCAGTAAATACTAAGTAAACGAAACATATGAATGGTTCCCGGTATCAGCAATGGTGCACAGTTCTAAGATAATCGAAGAGACGCGTCTCCAGACTCGGTAGAAAAGTTTATTACATGAGCGCCTTCATTGTGTTGCTTGTCATAGAAAATAACATTAACCACGGAAAAGGACTCACCTACGGGCTTTCTGGACTGAAAATTTTTCGGTTTGCTCAGGCTCTATGTTACTGTAAACTTCTCATTCATTTTGCTGTTTTACGGGCACTTTGCCACCATTGCTAATGCCAGATCGGTCCATCCGCCGGTCTACATCACTTTCCCGCCCAACTGTTTTGACGCGAACTGTTAACCTCTTTCCATTGCATGCTCCCACTGTTGTTTTTCGCTCGGGAATAATCCTCCTATCGAGCGCTTGTCTAGGCCTTTCACTAATTGCAGTTAACTCATATCCGTGACCCAAGCGATTCCCTTGGATGATTGATTTTGAACTAAATTTTGCCTATTGATCATATTTCCGAATTGTTCAGTCACCACGCACCTAAGATCAGTAAACAGCCAAGTCTTTTAGGTGCACTGTACGCTTCGTTTTCTCCGACTGTGCTGAACTGCTTTTTGAATGCCGAACTTGAGTATATACTTACCCACTGTTTTCCGTAGGACGACTCTTAGATTGACCATTTATGACAAGGAATTATAAAAAAATGACAACTTAATTTTGCATTTTTGGTACCCATACCAACGTTTCCTACCTTAAATCTGCATATTTTAAATTGCAGTCTAAAGGAGGCGAAGGAGGCAAAGAAGACAAAGACGACTAACAGCCTATTCCGTCGAAGCCATTCCTATAGATTTATGTGCGTTTCGTTATTTTTCACATTTTCTTGGGGTTTTCTCTCTGTCCGAATGTTCTGTACCCTACCGCTTAGAGAGATAAGCTTTCCAAATTTTCAGCGCTGGTTAAAATGTTTTCTACATTTCCTTCACTTTTGCCCATTTTGCATTCCTAGTTGCTGTCTGTCATGATTGTTTTAGGGGGAGGTCGCAACTGGAGTTGAAGTCAATCGCCAGTTCGCCTGCAAACGTGCCCCAACCTACATTTACCAGGTAGCTATCTGATATTGTTGTTGTTGAATATCAATTTTGTAGGTACGCTAACTTTTTGCGCCTTGTGTAAGACTAGTTCCTATGACGTGCAAAATATAGGTAAAACGAGCTTGTTCCGGTTCAACTTGCGCACCAAGCACATTCTGAGCCGCTCCTGTGCTGCGCCTATAATGTAAGGTAAACGTGCTCTACGCGTTTTCTTCTCGAGCGATAATAATTAGCCTGAACCTTGTGTGCACGTCTTATCGCATCGATTGGATTCACACAGGCGCTGCTCTTGCCTTTTTGTGTGCCTTCTGTCGATCTGATTATTGCACGTCGCGGTTAGCTTGTCGTTGTGCCTGGGTGGCGCTGCCAACCAGAGTGAAGTATTCCTTTTTACAAGTGTTTCGCGAATGAGCTTTAGAGACACACGCACGCTAACACCTTAACAGACCCACTGTGGCTCATCCGTTGCGCTCGATAAGAAACGCTGTTATATTGAGGGAGCTGAGATTATAATTAATTTTAATTATAGTGAGTGAATTTAATGTCAACGACAACATTCTTTTTGGTCTCTGGTTGATTGTGCCTCGAACACTTAAACAAGATTGAGCCCTCTGAAAACGACCTTGGCGCATTGGATTACCCGACGTTCGTCCCGTCTCTCCTTGTGAAACAATTAATTAAGTTGGTTCAGCTAAAGTCGTTCGGAGTTCGTCGTTGTGATCACGTAATTTGAATCAACCGAGTCAGTATTTGTGGGTCGTTGTGTTTGCAGGTCCTGGTGACTGGAAAGTCCGCATACAAAATGTTTCCACTTGACAGTAACTGGCCTTCATTCAGGGTTTCTGTTGTGTTTGGGGGATCGCGGTCAGTGTTGTCTTCTAATTTGAAATTTTTCCCGGCGATTTCTTTGTATACCGGAACTGGACTGTTCTGGGTGTTACGTGGGCGCGTGGCCCAGTCTTCTAGTATCTACGGCGGTAACATTAGTCGAGTAGAGCGCTGACGAAGTCCGTTTGGCCACCATGTCTTTGGACCTATTCGACTGTGCGGTTCAGCCAGGTGTTCTGTATCTAGCTGAATTTCTGTTGCGTTTAGCGTTGGAATCTGTCGAACGAGGTCTTACTTAAGATCGTCTCATGCGAGTGCTGGCGTAGCGCAATGTGCGCGTTTCCTTCCTCCCGGGTGGCTTGCCATACTATGGCTTCTATGGCACTGAGGTAAGGACCCGGAAAATAGCTTCCATCCCTAGTACATCGGTGTCGCTGACTAATAGCGTTAAATAGTGCCACAATATTTTAAATGACATTTTATTTAAGATCATCTTGTTCTCGTAAGCTCAGATAACAGGCACTAATCCCTTGTCGTATCCGTCGAACCAATGTTTCCTGCTTCTGTCCTTACTCGTTTCTCACGATGCGCTCCAGTTGCTCTGAATATCCTCATTCTGTGGTCTGATTTTTCATGGGTCAAGGGAGTGGGACGCTAGAGAGGTGGGAGCGCAATGTCTGGTTAGGTCCTTCGGTTAACATGGATTTGATTTCTTTTGTCCATGAGAGAGACCTCAGGTGCGCCACCACCTGAGCTTAAGTGTCATCGGCTGGCAACGGATACCAAGGCTAAAAAAGGAATTTCAGCGTCCAGCGTCTTTGTTGGTAGCACCTCGGGGTTCTTCATTGCCGAGCTGAGTAGCTAAGGTGTGAATTCGTTTTCGTCAAGCGTTTATAGATTTATTTAGTGTACGAATTCACTACTAAGCATCAATAAAGAAGAGGGAGTTTCGTTCTGTTTGTCAAAAAACCACCCTCCGTCGTAAAAACCGAGGGTTTCCCTTGGTTAATGTGATGGGGAAAACGACGTCCCAGTTGCGAACCTTTGCCATTTTATTGGCACTTGGGGTAAGAGGGACGAGAGAGTGGAACCGATCCTGTGTGATCCTTACTGCATTAAGCCTAAGGCACTGTTAAAAGTCCTGTTTTGGAGTATTACCTATTGTCCAGACAAATCGGTCTTTGAGGCTGACAGCCAGGTTTAATCGACTACTTTATATATGGTCTTGCCATCTGGTACGGAGTTTAGTCTAGCACAAGTGAACTTTAGTTAAAGTCAGTTAAGAGATCACGACAGTTCGACCGTCGTAGTCCGACGATGTCCACCATATGCTCCACGGAAGGGTAGTGCAGGGACGGTGACTTGCGCGTGATTTAGTTTAAAGTGATAGTAGATTTTGCCGCACCTACCGCACTATCTCCTCCTCTCCCACCTGAGCCCAGTGTCATGATAGAGTCAAGAAGACCGGACATGGGAGAGGGTGAATGTGGCTGGAGCGGCCGGAGCCGCCCCTGGCCGTATAAACACACCTGGCTCGTATCCCATGGAGTGGGAGTGCCATAAAGACTATATTAAGAAGGAGCCATTGCAGCCTGACTCTCAGTCCGCCAGTCAGCCAATCCGCACAAAACACTCATTGGGCTGACCACGCGGTCCGAGTTATCACGTCAGTTGGCAACCTTCCAAGCCACGGCTTTTAGCGCACCGTGATAGTTTTAAGCGCGTCAGATTATAGTGAGGAAAATGCGCTGAGCTGTTGACCTCACTGTCCCTCACTCCTAAAATCGCACCACCGTCCGAGCCGGTCAGTTGTCTGATGCGGAAGTGGGCACAGCTGCTGGTGACCTCGTATACGTGCCCTTCGCACGCGACCTGGCCCCCAAACACAAGCACCAGAATTTCACAAAACAGGGGATTGAACGGATCACATCTCACATGTTTGAGATAGCCAGACGTCACGTTAAGGAGGAGCTATCGCAGCCTGACTCTCAGACCACCAGTCAGCCACTCCACAGAGCAAACATTGGACTGACTGCGAGGTCTGAGTGTAATTGTCAGTTGGCAGCCTTCTAACCCACGGCGTTTATCGCCCCGTGATATTCTCGAACTCAGACTACACATGCAACAGTGGAGTCGCATGAAAAAAAAGAGCAGAGGATCATACTTGCCTCTTAATCAGCTATGCAGACTGAGAGCATGTTTTTTTTGTGGTGCTGCGTGTGATCATGTGAGGCGCACAGGCTGACGGGGAGAGATGTAGTGTTGTGGTATAGCTGGCGGTGTTCTACCGCAGGTTTTCACGGAGACGCGTGTGACCTAATGGGCCCATGCGGTGTGTGAATTGCGTGGGCAGCGTGGACAGTTAAGTCGGGTGCAGCGAGTGTATGTTGGTGCTTCTCCCACTGGTTTGTCGATCTCTGTGCGATGGATTCGCAAGTGACCGACCAGGGCGATACGTGATGTGAATGTGCGATCGCAATGAGGACAGGTTATTACCGAGTTCCCATCGCTGGTACTGCGGGTGGCGGTGGTGTTGGAGATAGCAGGTGGTAGGTAGTCGGAGGTGGCTACTGAGATGGTGGGAGAGGGGGGCAAGTTGTGTTTGTCGCCGTGATCGGCACAGGGAGTGGAGGAGGGAGGATGGTGTCAGTGATCGTGGGTGGCGGGCATCGATGAAGTTGTTATCAGTGGTTATGGTGGTCGTCATCGTGGGGTCTGAGGCAGGTGTGGCAGAGGCTGATGGTATGGGATTGTTGTTGCATTGATTTCGAAGATTTCCGACCAGGCTGATTCGCGCGCGGAATGTGTGTTGACAGCATGGGCACGTTGGGAGGGCTGGGGCATTGGCGTTGTTGATCCGCGGTGCTTGTGACTTGCGAGCTGCCCGTTTGGCCTTAGCAGCGGCGATCCGGTTGGCCTCATAGATTGCTGAACAAGTCTTCACGGATCTTCTCCCGCCCGGTCTATTCTGGGCCAGTTCCTCCCAGGTCGCTGGGTTGATTTGCAGTGTTATCAGACATTTCTTAAACATGCCCTTGTAGCGTCGTATTTTGACCTCCCTATCGGCGAAAACCCGTTGCGACCTCTCTGTAGAAAAGTCGTTTGGGTAGTCGCTCATCGTCCATTATCCCTAGATGATAACTCCATCGCAATTTAACTTGCCTCAGCATGGCGTGGATGCTGAGTATTCTGGTCCGTGTCTGGGATCCTGTCTTGCCATCGCAGCTTCAGTTTTCTGCTGAGGCAGCTGAGATTGAAGTGATTCAGCTTCCTGGCTTGGCTCGAGTAGACGGTCCAGGTCTCCGCTCCGTAAAGGAGTGTCGTCAAGACGACGGCCTTGTAAATCTTCAGTTTGGGCCATGTTCAGGCGAATAACGTGGCGATTTCACACAGAAGGCCTGTGGTCAGCCGAAGGTCTGACTGGCTTGGAGATCCGTTGTGCAACCTCGTTATCGATTATCGCGTTGTGTGACAGCGTGCTTCCTAGATAAGCAAAGGTTTCCACATTTTTTTACTTGAGCGCCGTTGAAATTGAGTCGTGGAGAATTGTATTCTTCGCAGGGTGGCGGCTGGTGTATGACAATTGTTTTGGCTGTACTGATTGTTAATCCAAAATTGGCGCAGCCTGCGACGAAGAGGTCCATGCTCCTTTGCATGTCCTCCTCCGTCACAGTGTTAAGGGCGCGGTCGTCCGCGAAGAGCAAGTCATGGACTGTAGCCGTAGACACGCGCCTTGAAGCCTGCATATGCCGACTGTTGAGAAGGTGACCATCAATTCTGTAGGCGATGCGGATCCCAGGCTGCTCATCACGGTATGCGTCCATCAGCAAAGCCGAGAAGATGAGACTGAACAGGGTGGGGGCCAGTACGCAGCCCTGCTTCACTTCGTTGGTCACTGCGAATGCTTCGGATACCGTGCCGTTGTCAGTGACGCGCGCCGTCATCCCGTCATGAAGCTGACGCCCCATGTGCGTGAACCGCTCAGGACAGCCGAATTTCTGCATGACTTTCCACAGTCTGAGTTGAGAGACCAGCAACTGTATGACGCACGAGAGACCGAGACGAATGTTTGATTAGTCACTATATATGTCCTAACCCTATCCTTTAACTTCAACCTTCCACTGGAGGAGAATGTGTGTAGCATTGAGACCAATGCTGTGAAATTGTTGTTTCACTAACATCGTAACCCCGCCCGCGCCTTCAGAGGTCATACCTCGTTCATAACTTTTATTGCCGTGCTACGAATGAGTTCGTGGCGTATGATTTCATTGTGAACCCCCCACCCACTACCATCACAGCCAACTTCTTCATCATCATCATCATCATCATCATCATCATCATCATCATCATCGTCGTCGTCGTCGTCATCATCATCATCATCATCATCATCATCGTCATCATCATCATCATCATCGTCATCATCATCGTCATCATCTTCATCATAATCCTCAAGACAAAATTAAAAACCACAGCATCATCATCATTCGCTTTGTCTTCGATCGGTTGCCATGCCCTCTATCTGACAGAAGCCAATTACTATGTCAGCAGAATTTGGCCTCATTACTCAGTTTCTCGTGGTGCCATGACAGTATGGGAAAAGTTTGAATGTATATAAACTTTGAAATTGGTCGTCCTAAAGGAGGAAAGAATTTGTTTTTTGGAGAAATTATTCATCAGCTTGTACAGTTTTTACTGATTTTAACCCGCTTATTTCTCCCGTTGGATGGCTGTTACACTTTCCTCTGTAATGCTAAAATAAGCCCGGCCATTTTGATTTCACTCTTCACAGCCAACCTGCTGGACACGATTTAACCCTATCATTTGTGGATTTACTTTCTAGAGTATCAAGTCTCCGTCGCGTGCCCAAATCACATGTTGATGCTGCCTCTGATACAGTTCCAAAACACTCGACCTTCCCCTACCACTACAGGCCCAACAGTATTCCAGAAGACGTTAACCACCCCTATACGGATCCCGGAAAGCGCCGTATGCCAGATGTTTAGCATTGCTGATATTCATTGTCGTCTCTTTCTAAAATAGTGCTTTCGAGTGTTTGCGATCGTTTCTGTCATGAACTTTCGGTACTTCCAATAATTTTCGTTATTTTGAGTTGATGCGCACACTAAGACCCCATTGACGGTTTTAAATTTTTCCAAACTCTCAAATAGAATAAGACAACCAGAGAGTTAGGTCTTTTGCTCACCTTAATAGACCTGCTAGTTCACATCGACATAATGCCGCTTTTCAGCTAGTCAGTTTCAAACACTGCACTATTTCTGGATTACAGAAATAGTCGATTTTTACATGAAGACCTTTATGATGTTACCAGTGGTACGCCTGTCTTAGCATACCAGCCAACGTGATGCATTCGTAGCTGTTGAGAAATAACTTGCAGTTTTGATATTTGTATTTGCACTCCTTCATTTTCAGCAACAGTTTTATCAGCTGTTACGGAACAGACAGGAGATACGGAACCTACCCAGCCTCCACCCTCTGATGCGTCAGCGTAAGATATTTTTTACATACTGTAGTAATTCATATGTGAAATTGCCTCCGTCCACTTTTTCTGCACTACGTTCAAGCGAGCGATGTTTGTAGATTTTTCAGTCTTGTGCACTAATAGGGAACCCGATCATCCTGTGATTGCTTTGTTAATCTGATATCTTGGACTTTATCCGACCAGTTTATATTTGAGCCACACAATTACTGGCGTTTGCTTTTTAAAGACGACTGTTTTTTAAGAATATGACCATGAATTGACTTTCAGAAGATTTAGCGATGAGGCTGGGGAATCCTGCAATCTCAACAGTTGGCACTACCTGCTTGCTGAAATCAACAGACTTGCAGCATAAATATTAGTTCTAAGAGAGAGAACTTTGAGGTGCTTTGACGGACTATGGCTTCTATAGCACTACGGCTAAAAACCCCGAACATTGCTTCCGTCCATATCACGTCAAATAGTGCCTCAGTCTTTGTGAGTTATCAAGTAAAAAACTGCGCTTTTGAGATGCAGACCGAGTCATCAAGAGTTGCATCTGTAAATTTTTGTGGTGCTGGTGGTGTTGTCATTTTCGTAATTGAAAATAAGGAATCTCCCCAACTGTTTCCCGTATTTGACTCCTTCGCGTCTTTCAGTGACTGCATGGTTGTTACGGTCAGCTTCCCGATACCAGGTAGGGATGTTATCTTTCTGTATGTGACCTTGCCGTTACACGGAATTGTAAGACTAGAACTACGCGAGTCCTAGACCAGTACACAATGGGGTGACTACCACGTGAATGGAAGCAGCTTATCCATCTGTTTGCAATGAACCCGCTTATCGTTAGTGATATTTGCTTCTGGCTCCCACTCGACACAGCTACGCATCTGAGATTGGCAAGCTGCAGTCATTTAAAATCAAATTGACTACGTACTTCTCCCATCATAATAGATCTGCTTGGTATTTGACTCTCAGTTGCTGCGTGGTGCTGACATACCCGATAAAATTGTCTGACCGCGCCTCTGTAACGGCAGACCGTTGTCTCCTAATGCGTGCTATCGAAAATGCACGACCTTTCATGAACTACTATGTCGACCGGCTGCATACAATCAGTTGAAAGATGACAAACTCCTTTGAAGCCTGCATGATAGAATGCAACTTACTTGAACTGAACCATGCTCTTCGGAGTACGTCCGGTGGCACTAGGCCACAGCAGGCATCACCGCAAGGATTGCACATCGGGCGAACCATTCGGAATAGATGGGAACGCAAGGGCTGCTCGTGTTTGTGTTGGTGAGCGTGAAAAACCTGAGCCATTTCACGCGCTCGCGCAGTAAGATCGCAACGGACTGCTTGAGGTTTCATACAAGCTTAAACTCACAAAGATACGAAGAAACTATACCGACTTTTGAGTAAAAGCCGATCCTATGTTCTTTCTGCCACAAATATTGGGCACACTGATGGAAAGAGCACTCGGTTCCGTTTCTGAACCAACTACCGTCCAGTCTGAAGACGCTCAGACACCTGAGTTTACATGTGACTGCAGCCTATCGTTTACTAAAGAGACCTCTAACCAAGCACAAAAATCGATGGTCCGATCGCACGCTAATAACAAGTCGAAATTAGCCTAGCAAAACTGTCACGCCAGAAGGGACCTTGATGTCACCGATGCTCAGAGGCTATAAATGGAAATTCAGTTAACGAAACCAAAAACGCACACCAGCTTGAGAATGTACCGTGCAGCAGTTAATAAACTTAAACACAAACAAAGATGAATAGGGGTGAGTTGAGCAAATGCCTAACAAAGTTGTGCATAAATAAATGTAGCAAATTGTCTGCCATAGTTCCTTTAGGTCATAGCGGAACTGTAGAGCAGCAAAGCATTTGGTGGGGATTGTTTTTAAGTGAAAACCTTCCAGTGATGTTATTCAGCGTTTGCCGTCGGACTGCACTACCTTTCGGCTGGAATTCGCAAATCAGGAAATTTTCTAATTCCTACTGTGAGAAATACCGTAACGCGAATTATTTGATCTTGTCACAATAGTCTTTGCAGTTTTCATCCTCGATCACTCTCGCTTGTGTAAAAGTGCGCGCGCAGTCGAATATCAGTAGTGATTTTAGCTGGAGCAGGGATGTGTTGATCCGTGCGTAAAACTTTCGAACAGCTCGTTTACTACCAACAGCCTGCCTCGTTTGTCTCGGGTTTTTTTTGCCGCATTTAACTTCCAAGGGCGATTCCATGTGGTCGACCATGCTGTGTGATAGCATGTTACCGAAATAACTGCGCATGACTTAAGTCTACTATGATAGGAAAAACACCGTAGGCCACGTAAATGAGAGGAGAGTGTCTTCCATGACGTTACCTCTGGCGTCCGTCAGGACTGTTGTCTTGCCAAACCTGATCCACCACAGGCTCGACTGGGTTCTGTCAGACTACCCCCAGTGTTGCAGTTGGTTGTGGTTCGTGCTTTACGGCCATGTACTACGCTGATAACATTGCGACGTTGGCGGTCTCCTTTAGCGAGGTGCAATGTGCTATTCCCCCGATAAGGCTGAAATTATACGAATTGCTCTCGAAATTTGATTCATTCTGGAACACAGATGATGGTCTCATATTTGGCGGGTGGAGACGTCTGCCTGGTTAGGGAAGGCACAGTGAAGCTCTTGGGCTGAAAGACAGCTTCTGTGTTCGTGGGCTTGGTGACATTGAAATCGACCAGCAGGTCAACCACGTACACAAGGCCCTCGCCCAAATGGGAATTGAAATCCCCAATAATGGAAGTGGTCTTCCGATAAATTTCAGATAGGGTTCCCATTCTCGTGTTCGAATCTTAACCATAACATTAACACCTACCCAAACCATAGCCGTATCGCAAGACCACCTTTATCACAAGGGTGATGATTCCTATTCCCGTGTCTTATCGACCAAACCGCGAAAACACGACGTCCCCCGCGAATACAGCACTTCTGTATGTATTTGAGTCCTAACTGCGAGTTCATAAGGTGATATTCGCCTGGACGCGTTGGATTAATAGTGTTTGCTCTTAATTCTCCGTATTCATCCCTTTAATCGTGCACCCAACCAATACCTTTACTATCGTTCACGATCATAACCGTCCTCCGCCATCGAATGAAGAGATTGCGGGTTGTGTGCTTCGTCGGCCTGAAATCAAAATCATCCGGGGTATCAGATCAGCCGGACCCGATCCTGACTGGCGGCAGCATCGGAGTGACCAATTGAAGACGTAGGCAAAAGCGTTTGAAGCCGAAACCGAGCTAATTTTCGTTCAAGGGTCTGCGGCTGACCAGCTGCGGTGTAGGACAAGCTCTCAGGAGGTGATGACTGCAACTAAATCAGTTAGTATGAGCGTTGTTACAAGTAGAATCACAAGGCTGGCCTTCTTCGCCTAGCCACTTCAACTGGCTGTTGGTATTTCTTCTGGGAATGCTTTTCTCCCATCTATTCCTTTAGAAGAATTCTTTTTTGAGGCTGGCAAATTCTACGGCATGTAGATTTCCACCTTTGTCCTGGAGCCCAACCATTTATACCTATGAGTAAAGATGGCTAATTTTTCGTCAGCTGTCTTCTCGTCGGCAGGTCGAATCAAAAGGCTGGATTTTTCTGCTCCAGCATTATCTATTTTTACTATTTCACCTTTAGCCCTAGATTAATGGAACATCTGTACGCCCTATTCTATTCGTAAGTTCAGCCAGTTTCTTGCACCTCCCTCTCTCTTACACCATCCTTGTACTGCCGTTTGAGTCGAAGGTACAGCCCCAAGACTGCGATGGCGCGCTAACTTGAGCAGTAGTGAACGCCGCGTTTCGTGTCTTATGCTACTACAATAGCATACTTACCCTATCACACACCGCTACTACTGATGCTGTTACCTTCACGTGTCGTGTTTTCCCAGCGTGCCTTGCATGCCAGACAGGCCGCTCCTTCGTGTTCCTGTTTTCGGCAACTCGCCAAGCCCAGCAGCGAGTCGACAAGCGCGGGATTTGTGTGCCAACCACGATAGACCACGTAGCTATTTAATGCGCTGATTGGATGCGTCCTGGTCAATAAGCCGCCATTGTAGACGGAGGCGTTGTGAGGGCGGATGCAGTCATATAACTGCCATTATTTGCCGGTCGTTCTGATTGACGATGGCGTTGAAACCGCTACCGCACAGCCTCCTTTTCGCACAAATGCGCCAGATTTTGCCTTATTATCAACTCAGCTCCACGACTAATTCGCATCTACGACAGCCTTCATACACTACAGTCTGTTAGCCAATTTGTATCTGCGAACCCAATCTAAGCTATTGCACCATAAAGTTCGGTTGCTTATACAGTGGACTTTCTAATGTCCATGTCGGCCATTCTAAGTCGTCAATCATGAACCTTACCGCACGAATAGCCATACACATTTCAGCTAGCTGGTACAAATTTATCTAGAAACTGCCTACTATGAATGAAGCTGCGCATGCCAATTTTTTGAACCTAGGTATCAAATTCCATAGTAACGGAGCGTGCTCTCATGTATATAGCTTCATTTCCCCGTTGCCTGTGCGCTGTCACTCGGCGAGCTCCCTAATCCAATACTGCACATGTTTGCTTAATATTATTGTATACTGTCTGCCGGCATGCAGCCAATTGTGCTCTCTAAACAGTTGTCTTAGGCTATTTAACTGTAAAGGAATGGGTTTGTTGACCTCAATGAGCCGAAATTACCATTTCAACGCTTGCCATACAACTCGCCAAAACCCGTCAGATACGCACTCGAGATGTGTGCCGAACATAAAGAGATGGGAAACGGCTGGTGTCAATGAAGCTTGGTACTTAGGAGTTTTAAATGAAACCTAACTTAAGGCCACTGCGGGCAAAAGGGAGACATCGTATTTCAGCCCCTCCTGTAGATGATTGAAAGAAGCGTGTTCAGCCCAGGAAGGCATTCTCATCCGTGGTACGTTCCTTGTCAGTGCCAAAGTCGTTTCCTTAGTATAATTCAGCGTTCACATTGTAATAAAGAAAGAATAAATAGCTTCCGTTTGGTCTGCATTCTGCCCCGTACATACATTACCCTTCATTCCCTTAAACAACAAGGTAAATCATTCCTGGCGACACTCTCTTGATCACACAAAGTCACTTGTACTTATGTAGCCAGGAGATGGAATTCACCTTTCCAGATCACGAGGCTCTATCCTCTGATCCGCGAATTTCATTGCTACAGCCTATTTCAAGCTTTCTTTTTATGTGATTGGAGTGACATGCGTGTACTATTACTGGGCGTCTGACCCGACTCATCACATGGAACCTTTGACGGTGATCAAATTATATCGTAGTACCTACCGGCTTTTCATCCCGCGAGTTTCACAAACTGGCAATCGGTTTGACCTCACCAGCGTGAACTGCAACTAAATGTACATATATTTTGTACGAAAAGAAACATTTATTTTGCCTGACAAACGTGTTTGGCAACAGTATTCCTTCACATCAACATAGAAAGGCGTAAGACGTGGTTGCTTAGCTGTCGCCGTTTCTAAGGTACTCACACATGGCTGACACTGCCTTGGTTGATGAATTCTCGTGTGAGATAGGTTGTTCATGAGGGTGCCGCACCTACCAAACAACCAACATCAAACAGGTGTATAGAGGTTGGAAAGTAAGCGGACAATCATTTGTCATCCTACACAGAAAACGCATCTTCTTCGTTTTAACCAAAAATAGCAAGGCGAGCGTAAATCGCCAGGAAGTACGCCGTTGACCATAGGTCGCGTCTTTGTTTACAAAACTTACTGCAAACTGGCGACATTATCATCACTGGCAAGGTCATCTGTGTTTGCTGAATTTTTTTGAAGCATGTTAATTGGGAACCACTTTGGTGCATGCTACCCATGAGCTAGGATATCAGTCCGTTCGGTGTCGAGCAGTTCTTCTTACTATCCCTAACGTCCATCTCTACCTCCCTCCCTTTCTCTTTCATTTCAAGCATAATGAATGTGTCTGAGGAATTGGCTGCTTCTTGCGAAAATACTCCGGAAACACCAATTCGTCCTGTCAGCGTTGCACAGATTGAGGCCGCCGTTCCGCCTAGCCAGCCACCCCAGGCAGAACCTGAACCATCCTCGCCAGAGACGGCAAGTCACCGCCCTTCAGCTACTTTTATTTAAATTTCTTCCATAATGCTGGCATACAGTTGCGCAGAAAGCAGTGAGGTCATTGCATTGTCAGCCCTGTTTAGAAGTGTACTAGTGAAGATCACTAGTCAGAGGTTTAAATTAGGCTACTAGGGTTTTCAGGAGTTCCGACCCGGCTATTCAAGAGTAAAATTACTAGGGCGCCGCTCTCGATATGATTACTCAGTCGCATTTGAAAATTTGCTCGGTATGGTCATATATTTTCACGTTGCTCTTTTGACGAAATCGCAATTTTTGTACCTTAGCCCTTCGAAGTCACCCAGCGAAAGGTTTCTGCCCAACAAGATCACCTGTTGAATGAATCCGAATGCATTCGCGCCGTTGATGCTATTGATGAGGCCATCAAACCGCGCCAGGTGAACGGCCGCCCCAAGCCGATTTTAGAGCAGACACTAAACGGTGAGGTACAACATGATTTAAAGGAGGAAAACCTTGCTGTGGAACCGGCCTCCATCCTTCCCCAGAAAACTGCCCTCCGTATTGTGAAAGCGGCAGCTGTCTTTGTCGGTATCGTATGTGTCGCAGTTTTTGTGGCTGCCTTGGAAACGCACCCCCGACCCGGACAAGCCACCGGATGGACCAGCATTGCAATGCATCTCCGTCGTCAGCCTTTTGTGTCCTCTTTCAACGATTATCTGTATGACCCCGTGCGGAGGAATTTGGTGAACGGGTTCTCCGCCCTCTTAAATCGACAGTAACAGTCTCTTAAGGTTCTTCTTTTTCTCTAATCCATACTTGATTCCAGGCTTTTCTCATCATCAGCGTCATCTCGTAATCTTTTCCTTTATTAATAATAAGTATATTTTCACAGGCTTTTTCTCCCTCCCGTCCTTCCCACTGCTCCCTTGTACCTAAGGTTATGTATTCCATTGTACACCGGTACCGTATGCAAACCGCACGTTTATTTCCATCTTTCTTGCTTCTCACCGCGCACCACGTGCTACTGCGCCACACACACAACCCCCCTGTTTGGTGCTTTCATTTTTTCATCATATCCTGTTTGTCCTTGTGAGTGAATGGTCGCCGGGATATTAAACAGGAGCTGCACTACCCGCGCTGATGCGTTTTTCATCTCCCGCCCCACCGGAAAAACATGGTCCTTCGCCCCTGTTTGTCTGGACGTGCTTCTGCTCATTTCTCCCTTTCCATCTCCGAGCGAGGCTTTGTCCAGCCCATACTTCTGCCCATTCTCTACGTTCTAAGGTGGTTTATATACCTTTATCTATCGGCTGGTCGGTACGAAGTTGGTCGGCCAGTCGCGTTGACTCTTTTTGAAGTGTAAACAAATGTTATTGATTGTCAGCTGGCGGAATTCTCCGCCCGATTTCCTCGGGCATTCCTTTCATGCTAACTGTCCAGCATCACCATAGTCGAATTGTCAATCGAGCCAAGTGTTCCAAAACATTGCCAGTTTGTGTTCCATCACCCACGACCTCTTCATTTGGCCACTTGCTCGCCGTGTGGGTTAAACCGAGTTCTATTCATGCCTCATCCTTTTGGTTAGCCGACAGCTCCTAATACGAAAGCTGTAGGTGGTCTCTTTTTGTCTTTTCTACAGGAACTTTTTTTCCAAATGGTGTCTGTGCGTGTGTGCTTGCGAATGTGTCTAAGGTAGCACTTCCTTGTTATGACTTTTCTTAATGCGTTGATAAGCGGTGTTGGTCCTTACCATCCCCAACCGTTCCCCTGATGAAGCCTGGCGAAGCATTTGCTGAAAAACCTTCGCACTACTTTCTTGAATGACATTTAAGAATGTTTTTTTCAAGTCATTGGGTGTTATGAATCCCTACCAAAAAACTTTGGTAGGACGCACCCAAATTACAGGCGCTTTTCTCTGACCCACTCTTCTCTTCTTTTTTTAAACAAGTGATCGCTTAAATTGGCGCGCTTTCCGATCACAGGGCTCGTTTTTGGCGTAGCGAAATGTTTTAATTTGCACCTCTCAAATACTCTTCCTAAGTAAGTGTCAAACTCCATCTTAGAGCTATTGCCGACCACTGGAGGCTCATTGACCTGTTTATATCATTGTCGCATAAGCTGTTGGCGGATAAGGGTTTTGCTGTCCGGAAGTCAAGGTAATCATGCGAAATGGAATATGTGGTCGTGCTGACGATATAATTTGGGCCAAAAGTGACCTAGAAGGTTTCGAAGATGACTATATGAATATATTTCTGCGACCACAGAGAGATTACTGCGAGACTAGTGGGGTGACAGACTAAATTATTTCACCGTTGGGTGCTCGAAAGCCTGCAAGTAGTCTGTGTTGCGTGAGTCACTTGTCGCCTATGCCATTTCACTCGCACGAATGAAAGTTAGTCCACTGTGTGTTTAAGGGTATCGGACTCGTGGAGTATAAAGTTAACCAAACTACCCCTCTCAGATCTTTCGCTGCGGACGGCACAAAAAGTATTAGGAGAGTTTTATTGTTGCACTTAACTTAGAGTTAAAGTTCGAGGGGTTCCTTGGCTAGTGCCTTGCGTTTTCTCAGGTTGCTGGCTTATTAGCGAAAACCTGCCCGCGTAGTATCCGTTTACATCCTTAGGCATACCACTCGTTCTCTCAGTTTTTAGACCTACGAACCAGTGTTATGGTTGGGCTGAAAGACAGAGATCTAATTTATAAATCCTTATGGTTATGGGGCATTTCTGTTCTTTTGGAGGCTCTGAACACACACTGGAACTTTTGGCTGCGTAATATCTTGTGTACGCGAGGCTATGTCGTGCCAATCAACCCACGACGAGTCTTAAAGCAAGAAATAAAGGTCTTGTGCACAAACCAGGGGTGGCTTTTTATTTATACGATACGGAAGCCCTAGCCTCAGACGAAACAATGCCACTGCCTATGGGGCTGCGCTGATGGTTACCCACTATGTCAGCTAAGATACGCATCCCAGATTCTTGTTGAAAAGAAGATGAAGGCACGATCACTGGGATAGATAGCTGCTTGAAGGCCTTGCTGCAGTTGGTGACCGTTCTCGATTGCCCTTGTATGACATTCTGCACCCAACTCGCCAACCATGTGCACTGCGCAGCGGCTGCACCCTGGTAACCACTTCGGCTTGCGGAAAAATTCGTACGAGAGCAACCGGATATTTCTATTTCCTGTGGTTTTATTTATATGATGTCTGTTTTGTGAGGTAGGGAGGAACTAGCCGAGCTGGTACGAGTGTAGACGAGGCTTATGCCAACCAGCCACTGCGCAAACTTTCAGTGTCAGTTGTCCTGACGTAGGTTTTCCTCTAAATCACCATGAGACTGTGGATACGGATTGAGTTTGATTCAGCCCAAGTTTTCCTTTATATTTTTACTTGGTATGGCTGCAACCATGCCCGATCTAGCCAACCTCATTGATGTAAGGGACTTTACCTCTCCACGCGTGATGATCCGTTATTGCAGATCTGAACTCCCAAACCCATTCTCTTCGCCAACGACGCAGACTGAATGCCGCAGGTCCAGGACACTTCCATGTCTCAACAAACTGTGTCGAACCAGGTTTTGAACTGAACCGTCTTCGACGTCACCAAGTGGCTAGCGGTGCTGGATGGAGGGCAGCAACACTGAGCTCGTGAGGTGAATGCCATAGAACGTGCCCAAACCGAATTATTTGTCTTTTTTGAATGGCATAAAATATCCTTGCGATGTCGCAGCAAGTGCGTACTGTCTCATTGGACGCGAAGCTGATGTATTTCACTCCGAGGATAGTCCTCAAACACTACTGATCAGATAACTCAAATTTTCTTTCATCTTACCCGCTCATGGTCCAGCTTTCAAAACCATAGACAAGGACTGACCGGAAGGATGCAAGGTACACGCCAATCTTCCTGGCGACGGCAGATGTCGCGATGTATCCATAGGCACTTTCGAAGGCCTGAGAAAACCCAGCGAGTCGCATCGATCCGGGAGACAATTTCATCATTCTTCTGCACATTCGGCTGCAGCCTCGCCCCGAGATGTTTGAAACTCGCGAATGGAAGCGAATCTGCGCATCCCAGGGTCTTGTGGAAAATAAGACGAAGGCGTGATCACCGGGACGGAAGGTTTATTAGTCTGAGCTTTCGAACTCAAGCAGGTGTTCACCATCAGAGACTGTTGGAGTGCAACGTGTAAACAGTTATGCAGTCTTACCGTGGGGGAGGGGGGAAGGTTTACGTCTGTGATGCCTCCAACAGTTCCCGCCCTGTCCTGTTGCCGGTCCGCGCCAATATCTGCGTGCTTGCGAAGTCGAACTTCCTCCAGCGTGTGAGTGGCGACTTGAGATAGAGGGTTGCCTCTCCGAACGACCCTTTTATGCTCTAGTATTCGCGAGTTGATGCTTCGTTTTGTTTGACCTGCATGATGGATAGGACAATTCTGGCACGGGATTTGATACACTACACTCGATTGCTCCTCTGCTTCTAGTCGGTCGTTCATTTTCATGATTCTTGCACTCATGGTAGCTGCCAGTCGATGGGCGATGCCCACGCCTTACCCTTCCGTTATGCGTTCTGTTGCCTCGGATACATTCTTTATGTACGTCAGGGAGTGCCAAATCGTTAGTGATTCTCCTCCGTTTGTCCGTCTTGGGCGCGTACATATGTAGCGGCTTATGGACTTCTTCGGATAGCCTTTTTTTTGCCAACTGCCCTCGAGCTGGCGTAATTCTGGTGCTCTTCCTTCGGGCTTGCTACATTGTGTTTTTACCCGTTGGAAGAGTGCCCTAAGACAGCCACATTTGTGCACCACCGGGTGGTTGCTATGATAGCTAAGGGCCTGGATGTTGCTAGTCGCCTTTCTATACAGTGTAGTGTTGAGGCTACCATCAGGTCTGCGCGTGACGAGCACGTCAAGAAAGGGTTATTTCTCCGCTTCCTCTTCCTCCCTTGTGAAATGAATATCGGGGAAGGTGCCGTTCAGCAGGTCTTGAAAACCCGATAGCCTGTCCCTCTCAATAATAAGGAATCCGTCGTCCACGTAATGGCGCCGAAACGTGGTTTCGTAGTGGTTGAAAACGGCTCGCTATAATACTGTGCTTCCTGACCGTTGATCGGTTGCTGGTCAAAGGGGGTAAGTGAATACGAGAGTTCTGATTGGATCATACGGAACAAGTGATCTATAGTAAGTACTGACAAGAGGGATAGCTATTGTGCGTCAGAGGCATGACGGTAAAAAGACCAATGACGAACGCACTAAATTGATTGCGTGTGTGGACAGGGGAGCCGACTGTAACTTATAATACCTGAACAGGGGCGCTCGCAGCTCCATGGGAGTGAGTCACTACCTGGCTGCCCATTTTTCGCACCTGGGACTTGGCGTATTCGTATTTCGGCGAACTCCCAGTCGGGACCTTAGAGATTTCTTACAGATTGTTCTTACTTATATTCTTGGCTCTTACTCATTTTTACTCCTGGTCAGTTAATAATTCTTTGTATCTGGCGAGAAGGGGATTTGGGTAGATTTGTGATTCGAATTCCCGTGAATGCCATTCGCTTATTACCCATAAACAGAGCGCGTTATAAAGACTAATAATCTACGATTGCTTTCTACGAGGTGCACAGCCCTTTGAATGATCAGCGACCACTGATTTGAGATTTTTCTGGATGAAAGGCCTATCCTCGGGATGACTGCACATCGCCGTCTGTATGGGAAGGTTTCATTTTTTCTCGAGATAATTTATTTAAACGTCTACCTCTAAGTAAACGGAAGGTTTGATATTCTGCGTGGTCGCCAATGTTTTATCTGGGATACGAGGACAGATAGGTGACAATGTGTTCTTCCAAGACGTTACAGCCTCTCCCGTGCACCAGTGGCCTGCCGGTTGACCGATGATGCGATTGGGCGGTGACTGATGTGGCGTCCAGCGGAGGCCGCCCTACAGTGCACGTTAAACCTCATCAAACTTTCACTAAAGTTCTCTAATGTGTATCCCGTTAGAAGTAAGTGCAAAGATGACAGGACACCGGAGCAGGTACCGCCCGAAATACAGGTAGATTTGCGCCCAACTTCCAGGGGCATAAATTTTTGGGTTAGTGTAAGGTGTAGGTTTCGGGTTGCGAGTAGGATAATGGTTAAATTTAGGGCTACGGTTTTGGTTAGTCAGGCCTAGTGTTGAGATTAGGCCACGGAAATATGCGCAGGGCCATTTTTGTTCCTTCTGGGAGAAGAGCGCTCCTTTTCACGTGTCCTGTTTAGGGGGCTATATAAGTGTTCCTTACTGAGGTAAGGATTTTTGTGTATTTAGAACACCGATAGACATACAACAAAAACCAAGTTATTTCAGACATGAAGGGACTACAAATGAGAATCATTTCGGCCACCTGTGAAAAGCAGTCAGTAAAGCTAACTAACTGAACAGTGCACTCTTGCCACCGAATTTAGGTGCTTGGGTATTTTTAGGTTTATTTTTATAGAAAACACTCATCCAAAAGCTTATAAATCTCATTTTGTGCGAACTTCATCCTTGCTTGGATTTCCTGCTCAGAGGAGGTGAATTTACCAGTTCCTCAAGACACTGCAATGCAAGCTACTTAGCTTTATAACCTCTTGTTCATCAGTTCTTCTTTTAAACTATAAAACGTGATTCGCTTTTATAAGGACTTTTGTGAGCCCTAGGTGCTCTCCTCCCAGTGCGATAAAGGTGTAAGGTTATGCTTAGTGGAAGGTGTGAAGCCGGTTAACTGAAAAACCTTAACTGCAACTTCAACGGCTGGTTGCGTTCAAAGTAATACAGTAACCGGTCACATATTTTGAGATCGATAGATAACCACGCATTTAATATGGTATTGGGAAAAGGACGCGATTGCCTGCGAAAAATTCCAAGGATTTACTATCAACTTTATATGAAATGTGGTTAAATGTGCCAAAGCATCGAAACCCGTGGGCAAATGCGCATTGTTTAAGCAGCCATTTTTTGCGCCTGTGACTTCTAGCGGTGGTAGGAAAAATATTCGGGCTAGTACAACGACCTTAAATGTATGAAATACCTTGGGATTAGGTTGAGTATTGGTCAGTATTTTAACCCATTTAAGTAATTGTTTCTGAGTAAGGACATATTTCCTGCGGTTCGCCACCTATTTTGCCACAGCGTAACCTAACTAAAAATGCTATGAGCAGTATGGTTTCCGTGTTTTCTTGTGTTACAACACCTCAGCTCGCTTGGGTGAGGGGAGCGTGGTGCTGACTTGCGCATAAATACGGTAAAAGACTGGATTACAGTAACTGACCCTGCCTTACTTAACCGTCTCTTGCCGGCAGCACATAAAAGACACATGGGAAGGCTAACAGCGTGAGAAATACAAAAAACGGTTCTGAGTCATCTTTTATGCCTACCACAAATACCCCGAGATATTTTGCTCCTACCTGTTCGCTGTAATGTCGCGTACCTCCGCGACTAACGCATATGGAGTTACGCCGTTAGATAGACTGTAGGTAATTCCCTACTTGGCTAGCAGGATATTATTTGGCTAATTTCGAGGCTGCCTAGATTCCTGCACAAGGTTGAAAGTTCTTTTAGTTAGTTCAAATTCTTTTTCATCGACTGGCGCTGTGCGCTATCCTATATAACCTAGATTTTGTCCCAAACCCCGCAACGTAGCTCAAGGCGTTATAAACATCCAAAATTCCGAATCCATTCTCCACATTTTTAGCTCTTTTACGCATGAAACGGTGTGAATAAGACCGTTCTTCATGAGTTTCATACTTAAGAGTTTTTGTGACTACCTTCGCTACACTGAGATGGTTCACAGCATATATAACGTGATGAACAGCATGCTCAAATAACTGAATATATATGCTCTCGACTAATCGAAGGCAAGCGCGGTAGCCCAATTTGACAAGGCATTGAATCCATTGAAGCTGGATTCAAACCTCGGACTCACCAGCATCCGGCTTTCAGGCGTCTCTGGTTGCTGGAATTCGTGACCATTGTTTTCAATTTGAATTGGCGACCAGAACTGAAGGCTGCGAGACAGTGCTTAACAAGAAGAGCTTCCGAAGTGCGCATCCAGACTCGCTTAGATAGCTTTGCACCACAGGGTTACACGGCAGGTTCAGGTTCGCAACTCTGATTAATGCCCCTGTTTCACTGTCTTGTCTCCTGTTCTAGTAGTCTTCATCTCGTTCAAACAAGAATTTAACGAGGCCTGCGCCGAAACCTGATGTCTCTAAAAGGGACAACCAATAAAATGTATGCGGTTAATTAATCACAATTCGGCTGTTTGGCAACTACATCTGCGCTGCTGATTTGCACGCACCCGTCGATACGCGTTCTTTGCTCTTCTGTGTAACCAGACACTGCGGGTGCTAAAACGTCTTCCTTCCGAAAGGTAACTTTACATAAGCTGAAGAGGGTGACTGGGTAAATTCTGAAGGTTTCGTTTGTACACCAGACTGACAACTTGTCAGGGCTAAATATTACCGAGGATAGAAACAACTGAACGATTCCTGCTTATTCCAGCGGCCATCTCATTTTATTACGGTGCTTTTAAGAAAACAAATTTATGTATTTCCTTACATTTACAAATCACAGGATCAACTTGCTCTCGAACGACTGCAAGGAATTCCTAAGAGCAATGGTAAAATTATGCAAATACGTAGCAGTTGCATATTTTCCTAATTGATGCTGTGTAGGAAGGAATTACAGAGGAGAAACAATTTGCTCAGTATTTTTGACTTGGATCATATACTGCAGTAAGTAGTTTATATTATTGACTATTTGGTGGCGGTCTGTCAATTTTATGTTTTTATTCTGCAGTCGCTGATGAGTTTCAGCAGAAATATTAATAGAAAATTCTCGATCGAGCCTGAAAAGGTTTGTTCTAAAAGACTTACTCTAAGTTTGTGCATTAGTACCCTCAGAAATTAAACAAGGTAGTATTGGTTGATATACTTTAGTTGTCTCGCATAAGGCATCTCTATGCTGGGCTAGCCAAAGATTCAAATTTGAGATCAGAAAATTATTGAAATAAAGACTGTGCTACTTGGACACGGAATCATGCGTCGGTAACCACCGTCAGAACTACTCCAAGACACATGGTGACAGCGTCCGACAACCTGGTATAGTTGTTGAACAAATACCGATAGCACTTATAGATTATTGCGTGTTGGTCACCTACAGTTCGCCCACAAGGCTACACACCTGGGTATGACTGGCTAATGACGGCTAATAAGCCAAAAATGGCCATTCGGTCTTCCTTGTCTTTGTCGGTTCCACATTATTAACATATGCTACACGTCGCTATGCGACCGCCTGCGAGGGCTCTAGTCTGAGCTCCAGGGCACAACGGAACATACTTGTTCCTTAAGCAGATCGGTGAGCAACACACTCTCATCATATTCCCGATCGCAACCGACAAAACAACGAGCCCGTGGCTCAATGGTAGTACGTTCGACTCAAATACCAAAGGTCGCGGGTTCGAATTCCAGGTGTACCACACTTGGTATTGGGTATGACTGGCTGATGACGGCTAATAAGCCAGAAATGGACATTCAGGTCTTCCTTGTCTTTGTCGGTTCCACATTATCAACATATGCTACACGTCGCTATGCGACCGCCTGCGAGGGCATTAGTCTGAGCTCCAGGGCACAACGGAACATACTTGTTCCTTAAGCAGATCGGTGAGCAACACACTCTCATCATATTACCGATCGCAACCGAAAAAACAACGAGCCCGTCGCTCAATGGTAGAGCGTTTGACTCAAATACCAAAGGTCGCGGGTTCGAATCCCTGGTGTGCCACACTTGGGATTGCGTATGACTGGCTGATGACGGCTAATAAGCCAGAAATGGCCATTCCGGTCTTCCTTGTCTTTGTCGGTTCCACATTATCAACATATGCTACACGTCGCTATGCGACCGCCTGCGAGGGCATTAGTCTGAGCTCCAGGGCACAACGGAACATACTTGTTCCTTAAGCAGATCGCTGAGCAACACACTCTCATCATATTACCGATCGCAACCGAAAAAAACAACGAGCCCGTCGCTCAATGGTAGAGCATTTGACTCAAATACCAAAGGTCGCGGGTTCGAATCCCTGGTGTGCCACACTTGGGATTGCGTATGACTGGCTGATGACGGCTAATAAGCCAGAAATGGCCATTCCGGTCTTCCCTTGTCTTTGTCGGTTCCACATTATCAACATATGCTACACGTCGCTATGCGACCGCCTGCGAGGGCTCTAGTCTGAGCTCCAGGGCACAACGGAACATACTTGTTCCTTAAGCAGATCGGTGAGCAACACACTTTCATCATATTCCCGATCGCAACCGACAAAACACCGAGCCCTTGGCTCAATGGTAGATCGTTCAACCCAAGTACCAAAGGCCGCGGGTTGGAATCCCAGGTGAGCCTTACTTGGGATTGCGAATGAATGGCTGATAACGGCAAATAAGCCAGAAATGGCCGTTCCAATCTCCCTTGTCTTTGTCCATTCCACTTTATCAACATATGCTACATGTCGCTATGCGACTGCCTGTGAGGACTCTAGTCTGAGCTCGAGGGCAAAACGGAACATGCATGTTCCTTAAGCAGATCGGTGAGCAAAACACTATCATCATATACCCGATCGCAACCGACGAAACCACGTACCCGTGGCTTAATGGTAGAGCATTCGACTATATTACCAAAGGTCGTAAAGTCGAATCCCAAGTGTGCCACACTTGGGATTGGATATGAATGGCTGATAATGGCTAATAAGCCAGAAATGTCCATTCCAGTCTCCCTTGTCTTTTTCAGTTCCACTTTATCAACATATGCTACATGTCGCTATGCGACGGCCTGTGAGGACTCCAGTCTGAGCTCCAGGGCACAATGGAACATGCATGTTCCTTAAGCAGATCGGTGAGCAACACTATCATCATATACCCGATCGAAAACCGACAAAACAACGAACCCGTGGCTCAATGGTAGAGCATTCGAGTCAAATAACCAAAGGTCGCGGGTTTCGAATCCCAGGTGCTTCCACACTTGGGATTGGAAATGACTGGCTGATAACGGCTAATAAGCCAGAAATGGCCATTCCGGTCTCCCCTTTGTCTTTGTCCTTTCCACACTTTATCAACATATGCTACATGTCGCTATGCGACGGCCTGTGAGTACTCTAGTCTGAGCTCCAGGGCACAACGGAACATACATGTTCCTTAAGCAGATCGGTGAGCAAAAACACTATCATCATATACCCGATCGCAACCGACAAAACAACGAGCCCGTCGCTCAATGGTAGAGCATTCGACTCAAATACCAAAGGTCGTGGGTTTTCAAATCTCCAGGTGTTCCACACTTGGGATTGGGAGTATGACTGGCTGATAACGGCTAATAAGCCAGAAATGGCCATTCCGGTCTCCCTTTGTCTTTTTCGGTTCCACTGTATCAACATATGCTACATGTCGCTATGACGGCCTGCGAGGACTCTTTAGTCTGAGCTCCAGCGCAACGGAACATGCATTTCCTTAAGCAGATCGGTGAGCAAACACTACTCATCATATTTCCCGCGATCGCAACCGACAAAACATCGAGCCCGTGGCTCAATGGTAGAGCGTTCGACTCAAATACACAAAAGGTCGCGGGTTCGAATCCAGGCGTAGCCTCACTTGGGGATTTGAATGAATGGCTGATGACGGCTAATAAGCCAGAAATGGCCATTCGTCTCCTTGTCTTTTGGTTCCACTTTATCAACATATGCTACACTGTCGCTATGCGACGCCTGTGAGGACTCCAGTCTGAGCTCCAGGGCACAACGGAACATGCATGTTCCTGAAGCAGCTCGCGTGAGCAATACACTATCATCATATACCCGATCGCAACCGACAAAACAACGAGCGTGGCTCAATGGTAGAGCGTTCGACTCAATATACCAAAGGTCGCGGGTTCGAATCCCAGGTAAAGTGCCATACTTGGGAGTGGGTATGAATAGTTGATGACGGCTTAATAAGCCAGAATATGGCCATTCCAGTCTCCCTTGTCTTTTTGTCGGTCCCACTATTATCAACATATGCTACACGTCGCTATGCGACGGCCTGTGAGGACTCTCAGTCTGAGCTCCAGGGCACAACGGAACATGCATGTTCCTTAAGCAGATCGGTGAGCGCAAAACACTATCATCATATTCCCGATCGCAACCGACAAAACAACGAGCCCGTGGCTCAATGGTAGAGCATTCGACGTCAATTACCAAAGGTACGAGGTTCGAATCCCAGGTGAGTCTACTTGGGGTGAATGAACTGGTTGATAACGGCTAATAAGCCAGAAATGGCCATTCGGTCTCCCTTGTCTTTTCGGTTCCCATTTATCAACATATGCACACGTCGCTATGCGACGGCCTGTGAGGGACTCTAGTCTGAGTTCCAGGGCACAACGGAACATGCATGTTCCTTAAGCGAGATCGGTGAGCAAACACACTATCATCATATACGATCAGCAACCGACAGACAACGAGCCCGTGGCTCAATGGTAGAGCGATTCGACTCAAATACCAAAGGTCGCGGGTTCGAATCCCGAGGTGAGCCACTCACTTGGGATTGCGGGTATGACTGGCTGATAACGGTAAATAAGCCAGAAATGGCTGTTCCGTCTCCCTTTGTCTTTGTCCATTCCACATTTATCAACATATGCTACACGTCGCTATGCGACCGCCTGTGAGGACTCTAGTCTGAGCTCGAGGGCTACAACGGAACATACATGTTCCTTCAGCAGATCGGTGAGCTACACAATCATCATATACCCGATCGCAACCGACGAAAACAACGTACCCGTGGCTCAATGGTAGAGCGTTCTGACTCAAATACCAGATGTCGCGGGTTCGAATCCCAGGTGTGCCACACTTGAGATTCGGATATGAATGGCTGATGACGGCTAATAAGCCAGAAATGGCCATTCCGATCTCCCTTTGGTCTTTGTCCTTTCCACTTTATCACTTATGCTACATGTCGCTACACGCCTGTGAGGATTCTAGTCTGAGCTCCAGGGCACAACGGAACATACATGTTCCTTAAGCGATCGGTGAGCCCACACACTATCATCATAT
>WEDG01014282.1:0-62880 GCA_017591395.1 Schistocephalus solidus | reverse complement strand
TCGGTATTACTTCGTTTCAGTTACGTATTGCTCACAAATAAATTACTCGAATTAAAACTCCTTTACTGTCAGATATTGTCTATTTATTTCACTGTTACCATTTATACTAACGCATTCAATGGTAAAATTTTCGCCCAATGAGACATATGCTCTTCCACAGTCTACGAACATCGCTGGTTTTGTGTATTATTAATGTGACCTATTACCATCTTAAGTTGGCACGTGATTATGCAGGCAACAAATTCCGATTTCAATATGATTAGCCCTACAACGAAAAGATGACCACTGGTGGCGGGTTGCGGATGCAATTTTGGGAATTAAGGGGCCGAGGATGGTCTACCGTTTTTTAGGTTAGTTTTCGCTCTCACCCTTGATTGCCGGAGACCAGTCTACAGGTAGAGTTGCGCCAATCTCGAATAACGCTAAATTGTGGCAGTGATCTTGCATAGCGAATGACTTAGCGCTCTCAACTCTGAAATACTCGCATGACCAGTTTGCTGTTTTCTTCAACTTCTAGTTTAGGTTCCGGCGCATGTTTTAGGAATCAGTGTCAAAATGGCTTCCCTTGCCAGTTCTGCCCAGTGACCAGGAGATCTTTGTTATTTTATCAGTCTGCCAGCTTTGCGCGATTGCCGAAGAGTACTTACGAAAGGAGGAAGCAGTTCGCCCTAAGTTTGTCCCTTTGAAACTTCTTCCCTCTTGGTTCCTCTCCTTCCCCAATCTTCTCAAAGTTTTGTCCAGCTCCCCGCTCCACTTATACCTCCGAGCGCACTCAGTTTCAGCGCTTTCTCTTCAAAGTATCCTTTCTTTATCCCTCTTTGTTATGGCTTTCGAGCTCATTGCGTATTTAGGACTTAACTGTTTCTTAGTAGCTTTCTTGTACCTCGAGTCTTTGTGCAAAAACCTCATTCCTAACCTTGGCCTCTCTTATTCCAAGCACACGTACTCGTCGCAATAGCTGGAATTCCCTCACATAGTCAATAGTTGTATCATCCCTTCTCTTTGAATTCAGTGACTCGCTCTTTCCTCAGCCCGCGCAGCAATAGGTTGATGGTATTCAAAGCAGCGTACACCTCTGTGAGAGGTCTGCCCTCCAAGGACTTTGTTATTACTCTGCACCTGTCTTATCTCTCCTATTCCCTAATTCCCTCCTCGCTCTTAGCCTTCATTGTATCACATCTACGTCCCAGCGTAACTCCTTTATATATGAAACATTGGTGCGTCTTGTGCGCCATGTCAAGTGTCAATGTGTTTTGAATTCACGATGATCTGTCGAACTCTGCAGCCACTTGCACCCGGAATACTAGCAGCAATCAGATACCGCGACCGGCTCGGACAGCGGACTGGGAGAGGGAGGAGAGAGGAGGTCGACTTTGAGCATTGCAGCACGTTGCCTTATTTCACAGGAATCGACGCCTATCCTCGGTGCGCAAAGTCGTGGCGATGGGATGGGATACTCTCGGTCCTCGCCATAGAACGAAACAACCAGGCTTCATGATGGCGCCCCTATGGATGCTGCGCCTTCTATGGCAATCCTCCCTCACTGAAATGACTTCTAAGACGTCCCTTCCATATTGTCGACTCCAGACTCAAAGCCGGGTCGCTCTCCCACTCAAACAAAACCGTGACTCCATATTGGACTCCAGGCAGCCGCCAGGGATGTCCCAGTAGTAGCCCTATTTAGGACAGCAGCGCTGCTTGCATCCTCACGGAGGAAGCGGTAGCGCAGAGCTGTGCCTCACAAATGCTGGAATCACGTCTTCGCAGCCGGATCGCAGATCGTGTGATTCTGCAGTCGTAAACCTTAAAACAATAATACCTCTGTCCTAATCTTCGTGCTATACCATTCTGGGCTGCTTCGGGTGAGTCACTCACACTAGCAGCCTGTCGTGCCTTTAGACAATCTGAGGGAGCAACCGGCCACCAAAGGAGGATGGCTAGTCGCTCTGGAAATGTGGCGCGCTGAGTGGACATTGCTGGGTGGGGCCACAGTTCTCTGAACAGGGTCCAGCTGGAAGGTGGGTGTGGGCTGAACCTTCTTCTGGAGCGGCCGAACAAAGGCAGAGCGACGCGACATGTTGTCGCCTTTGCCGGCGGAACGACATCATGGAACGTCTGCCCTGTCTTACGCAGGGTATCAATGATCGCCTGATGAGCCTCCGCCTGCCTCTTCGGTTGAGACAAGTTCGCCCACCATCATCGCTACGCTCCCGATGACGAGCTCTGATGCGGCAAGGATGATTTTACACGAGGACCTGCGCCCTGCTGGCGTGACTGTGCCTAGGACGGACACGTTTGTGTCCTTGGTGACCTCAATGCCAGCTTGGGTCAGACTACACGCTGCCTGGCGGGGTGCTGGGTCTTCACAGTCTCGGTGGCTGTAACGAAAACGGTCTCCTTCCTATGTGAAACTGCGCAGAGTATCGCCTCCTGCTGACCAACGCCTTCTTCCGCCTTCTGGTGAGAGAGAAAACAACATAGATACACCCCTGATTGCGGTGCTGGCAGCCGATGGACTATGTTCTTATCCGAAGGCGAGATCGACAAGACGTGCTGGTGAACAAGGTTATCCGCAATGCCGATGGCTGAACAGATCACCGCATCGTCATCTCCAAATTAAGACTCCGACGTCAAATTAACAGGAGGCCGCGAGGTAAGCTAAATCCTCTTCTGTTAACTTTGGCTGCTCATGGTTTTGATTTCAGCAATCAGTTAGCCCAGAAACTGGAGGATCTGTAGGTTCCAGATGATAACGCCACCGTGGAGACACGATTGAGGTAACTGCACAACTTCATCCAGTTCACTGCCCTCGGCCTCCTCGGACGCGCATGCCGTCAACATCAGGATCGGTTTGACGAAACAACACAGATATGAACAACGTACGCGTCGAGAAGAACAAAATACAAAAAATGTACATGGATCGTCGGACTGACGCCAACAAGGCAGCCTTCTTTAGATGTCACCGCCTAGTACAGCAATGGCTGCGAGAGTTACAGGACTCCTGGATGGCCCGCCAGGCTGAGGAAATCCAAGGTTACGGGGACAGGAACGAAATGAAAAAATTCTTCAAGGCCCTTGAGACCATCTATACCTCTTGAATCAACGGAACCTCGCCGCTGCTCAGCTCCAATAGCACAAAACTTCTGACTGACAAATCACAAATTCTGATTCGCTGCGCCTAACACTTCCGAAATTTGTCAACCACCCCATCACCATCTCCGATGCTGTCATTGACCGGCTTTCTCAAGTAGAAACAAACAATGACCTGGATCTACCGCCCTCCCTGGCAGAAACCACCCGGGTCGTGCAGCTACTCTCCGGCTGAAAAGCACCAGAATATAATGCGATCCCCGAGGAAGTCTACAAGCGCAGCGGCCCCAAGTTGATGGCGAACCTTACAACGATATTCCAGGTTTGGCGCCAGGGACAATTACCTCAGGATTTCAAGGACTTGACCGTCTTCCATCTCTAAAAGCATAAAGGGAAGCGAAAACTCTGTGATAACCACCGAGGCATCATGCTGCTCACCATCGCCAGGAAGATCTTGGCTCGTGTTCTCCTTAATCGTCTGACCGGCCACCTAGAGCAGGAACTGCTCTCGGAAATCCAATGTGGTTTCCGACGACACAGTGGAAGAACCGACGTGATTTTTGCCAATCACCAGCTACAAGAGAAGTGCTAGGAGATGCCAGCCCACCTCTACACTACCTTCGTGGATATGAGGAAAGCATTTGACAGTGTGAATTGCGATGGACTGTGGAAAATCCGGCAGAAATTCGTAAAATCTCCAGGGCTAGTCAAGCCTTCGGCCGGCTGCAAGTCTCCGTATGGAATCTCCGTGGTCTTCAAATGAACACCAAACGGAAGATGTACAAGGCCATCGTCTGGACGACACTCGTGTATGGAACAGGGACCTGAACCGTCTAATCCAACCAAGCAAGGAAACTGAATCCATTCCATCATAACTGCCTCTGAAGAATACTGAAATTAAGATGGTAAGAGAGGATCCTGGAGCGAATCGGAATTCTCAGTATCCGCGCTATGCTGAAGCAACTACAATTGCGGTGAAGCGACCACCTGCTAAGGATGTATGACGAGCGACTGCCCAAACGCCTCTTCAACGGAGATGTCACAAAGGGTGCTCGCAGGCAGGGAGGGTAAAAACAACGTTACAAGGATACCGTGAAGAATTCTCTAGAGCGACTGCAAATCAATTCGAAGAACTGGGAGAAGCTCACCCTGGCCCAACCTGTCTGCATAAGAGCAGTGAAGATAAGCGCAGCAATATAGGATGTGAACTGGATCGCCGCCGCCGAGACCAAAGGGCTGCTTGCAAGTCACAAGCCCCTCGGATCCAGACCGTCAATTTCCAAGCCTTCTCAACATGCCCACGCTGTCAACGCACCTTAGGCGCGCAAATCGGCTTCCTCGGACATCTGTGGACGCAATGCAACAACAATCCATCAACATCAACCTTCAAGTCCACGAACAACCGGCCGCCGTCGATCGCCGGCACCCTCTACCCTGCTGTAACCCCCTCTTTGGTCACAGCAATGGACCCCACGAAAACTACTTCCCTCACTCTCGCTACATATGCGACCACCTCCGACCTCGCTTCTACTGCTACCTTCATCACTAATGCCCCAACATCAAAACGAGGACACGATCGCAACCTGTCCTCCTTGCGCTCGCACATTCACCTCACGCATCGGCCTCATCGAGCACTTGCGAATCGCACGGAAACTGGCGAACCAGTGTCTGGATTACCAACACACAGAAAAGACCGGCCCATCCACTAGCCTCGCTGCCCTCGCACATTCACTCACAGCATGGGTTTATAGGCCCACATGCACGTTCATGACAGCGGAATTCACCGAGATGCCGACAAACCTAACACGTCTTGTGCAACCTTCAACACTCCAATCTTCAGCCCCAACCTGAGTCAACAGTGCCAACAGCTCAACACCTCCCTATCTATCCTGTCCTCATTGTCCCTGCATGTGCAAATCACGCATCGTACTGGTCGGTCACTTGAGAATATATCGCACACAGACCAGAGAACCAGTGCGAGGAGTACCAACATACACCATCGCATCCGCCTCAACTGCCCGCACTGTCTACGCACATTCACCCACCGCATGGGCCTATTCGGCCACATGCCCCTCTTTGAAAACCTGTGGCAGAACACGTCGGTTATATCACACCACCACATCTCTCCCTACCAGCATCTACATCACACATAATCGCAACCAAAACCAACCAACATTTGTTTGCAACCAGCAACTCTCACATGGGAGGAGTATGATCCTCGGCTCCTCCACCATGTTGTTCATCTGCTTCATGCAAGATCCGAGCCTGAGACTAGGCCCAGTGGCTTGGAAGGTTGCCAATTATAATATTATTCACGCGCAAGTCGCCATCGCGGTGCCACCTTGCAGTGGTGCACACGGTGGGCCTCGTCGGACTCGACGGTCGGAATGTCGTAGTACTTGCTTATACGACAGGATATATTTATAAGCTGGAAATTATATACGAAACGAATACCTCGGGATGACAGCGCTAGTTTTGGCTGATTATCAAGTGCAAGTGACCGAGAAAGGAATAAAACATTGGCTAGTGTTTAAAGGTTGGTGTGAATGAGAATAGGGTCAAAAGCTACGATGACCAGAAACGTCAATGGAAAATAGTCCCCTGAATCGGCTCCAGTAAATACTGCGTGTCGAGAAGGATCTAGGTCGGATAAGCGGACGCTGCTCATGGTTACTAAATCACCCTCATGGGCTTATTGAATCACGTCACACAAAATAATCCGGGTTTCGCACAAGGGGAAACGCGGAGTCGCTGGGACCTTTGGGAGCGTAGGATCAAGCACCTGCTGACTTCCGCCGCCAGTCTCTGCACCTCCAACCTAAAAGGCCGGGTATAGTCCTCCGAAGTGGGGCTGTCGTAAGCAATGATATCTAACGCGTATCCCACAGAATGAGCGCAGGTCTGCGATGGAAATTTGATGTGAAGACGATCGAAGTTAGACGCGGGCAAGATGCCCGACAAAGCTAAACGTCTACGCATACCGTACATGACCTTCCCCCCTACTGCACGTATCAGAATTCCCTATGGGCGGCTCAGACCTCACAGTGAGAGGGAACAGTTGTAACTTGACTCTCAGTTCTGATTAAGACCGAGTTATTCTGTTAGTTGGCAACCTCATAATCCACTATTCGTTGCTCGTCGAGTGCATTGGTTATTGTCAAGCCTGTCACCCAGACGCCGTTGATACTGAACACAGTGGTTGACAAAAGTAAGCATCCCTTTTATGCGTGTAGCACACACCACATTTTCCCAATACATCTATCAGGCTAAACGTTTATGCTAGTTTTCGGGTCGAGTACGGGGAAACGCTTCCTTGGTTGCCTGATCACATGTAGATGGAGTTGTTTGGTTGACGTTGGCCTTCAAAATGGACTGCACTGTAAAGGTGCTGGGACAAAACGGAAACCATTTAGGCTAACGGGACGCAAATCATGACTACTGTCGTAGGTTGGGTGGGTGGAGGGGTTGGGAGGAGTGGATTTTGTCGGCACGCTTAGGCATGTTCCTTCATGCTGCATCAGCCACTGCGCCCAATCACATCACCAGTCAGTGTACAGACTCGGACAGTCTACTGGTGCATGATAAAGGGAATTGATTGAGGCCAAAACTGGCAAATTCATCCCACAGCCTATCAGCGCGATCCTCACTATGATAGATCTCCCGCGCTTGAATCCATTGACACTAAAAGTAGTGACTTTGATGGCTGCCAATTTCCCGGATAACTCGGTTTTCTATAGACTGAAAGTCAGGCCACAATGACTCCTGCTTAGGTTGGCTTTTATAGCAGTCGCACGCATGCAAGATCCAAGCCACCCTTTTAACGGCCTTGCATCTGTTGTGGGAATCATATGTCTAACTTTGTCGGTCACTGCGCCTTAGCCCTGCTTCAGTTGTCTAGATATTTTCTGGCCATATTCGGGACTAATTCACGAGCAATAGATCAGTACTGCGTCGATGGATGTCATTGTTCGTGCTAGTTGAACTGTGTTGTCGGTTGGTTGGCGGTAAATTTGAGCAAATACAGCTCGACTAAGATATGGAAGCCAGAGTCTCACAACCAGAAACTCGGCATGCACTTTCGCGAAAACAAGTTCACACATTTCTCAACCGAGTGGTACGGTGAGAGACGGTGCTTTTTTAACCTCGAAACTATGGTATTTAGACAGTTTAGATGTTATTTAGTCGACTGTGGGCTTGCAATACATCACCGAGTGTATATAGTTAACAATAGCCCCGGTCAGTTTGTTCTAACGGTGTGCGCTGCACATGTTCACTGAGCCCGTGTTTTTTCGCCGATTCCAACTTTTTCAAGTTAGAAATTAAACAACATAAACAGTATATCGACCGCTACCTGAAAACTTGAACAGAAAGTTAATTCATTTTAGTCTTCATTATCTTTATCTAAAGGTTAGGAGTGACTTTTAGACAGCTTCGAGCGCAAATTTTGCGGATTGAGCATAATATGACGCAGTTATCGGTCCACGGACGAAGTCTGACGGAATCAGAGCATAGCAAAAGAAACCTAAGATCTGAAAGAAAATAAACAGTCGCTGCCAGCAAGCTAGTGATAAAAATCACTGCTAGACAAAATCGGCAGATGGCCAAGATTAATATTAGCAGCTTCACATTCCGGAGCATTATTAATAATTGAGCCCTGTGTCAGGCAAACATAAGAGGATCCTACTTTATGATCGTCTGCAAAGACTCAGCTGAAATTAAGAAAGCGGATGCTGAATTCCTGGAATGTGTAATCCACCCTCTCTAGATTCGTAGAGTATTTTACCGTCGATCAGGTTTATGATAGCAGTAATGGTACGTTATTTTTTTCCACAACGGGGTACGCCTCATATTCGTTGGATCAAGACCAGCGTCAGCCTGGTACATTACATGCGCCTATCGATAGCACCGAGCTTTTGAGAGCGCATAACTATTTACCTACGGCAAGGGTCGTGGCACGCCTAGGCATGAGCTTCACGCCGCGTCAGACAACGCACGTAACCCCAGCACCAGCTGGTTGAGAGTCGGTCAATCGATTGGTGACGCAGTTGCATCGCAAGTCTGCCTCACTTCAAACAAATACCCATACGTCTACTCCGTTTAACACGCATTTGACGTTGGCACCCTACACGTTCGAACCTGTCAGCGGGTAAAGCTTTAATTTCACTGGCAATGTCAGAACCGGACGACGTTTGGCTTCGCCGCCTCAAAAATGGGGCCTGTCCTCCCCATAAGCTTTTTTATGGGGTCTAAAGAGTACCTGGAACGGACCTTGAGGCCTCTTCAATCCCAAACCTCGATGGTAATCTTCGCGCATGACGGATCCCACGTCACAACCATTTCAGTCAGAGTATTTGTCAGGTAATCCCGACTTCTGACCAAACGAGACTTGACCACCCAGGTTCTCTGGTCTCAAAGACTTGGTTATTTTGAGGTTGGTTTCTGTTGAAGCTAAGATTTGCGCCCGAATCTCGAGACTTCGAAGTTTCTCGCGTCCATGATGTCAATAGTGTGGGCAACGATGATCATCAACACCGAGGATGATTATATCGATTGGCCGTCTTGATAAGCGTTCCTTCCAAATCACGTGATTGTAGATCTACTCTTTTGTTAAAAGTTGCCACAAATTAAAATCGGATACGGCAAAATGTGTACATTGACAATCATGACGCCACATCATGTTCAAATAGTCACCGTCTCAGCTCCGAATAACATGGCCGGGATAAAAGCAACACATCGTCATCATTTGGGAAATAAGGCGAGCTCACCGGTAAGCCCGCCTTATTCCTCAAATTATCAACCCGGATCTTGCAACTTAGCCAACCTGAACACCATCATCAACCACGGCAACAAAAACAGGATTTCAAGGTAATTGATGTGGCCTAGCGGTCGCCCACACAAACGTCCAACCGTGAAGACATGCTGCCCCTTTAGAATGCTAGGAAATAAGCTGAGTCGTTCATAGAAATTGAGACTGTCACCAGCCGGAAGAGGTCAAAGGCAAATGAATTTCCAAACGATGACAGAAAAGATCGCAGCCGTCCCTGTCCGATATTCAAATTCACAAGACATGGGTACAAGGCAACATCGTGTGCATTCCAAAAGCAAGATGCATGAAAACGAAGTCCTAGAGCGCAAAGGTCCCGATGGCAAGCAATGGAATACGCCAGCTCTCTCTTGCCCATATACCGATGGCTGTACTGAGTACCTTTCTTAACGAGGCGATCATTTGTATCTGCCCCATCCCAAATTCAACTGCCCGCGTGACTGCTCAGCGCAACGACCACAGCCCAGTAAGTGCTTAAACTGGCGTACCAAAGACAGGAGTTGGAGGATCGATATGCCCCGTCGTAGTTTCGTCAGTACTTGATTGAGGGATATCTGTCCCATTGACGGATCTACCACCGGACATGCCACTGTCATGAAAAGTAAACTTTCAGGGCTCGCTACCGCTGTTTCGTATTTGAAGTGTCGCAGACGACCGGCAACGGGATTTGGCACAGCTGCTGAAGCACCTTCTGAAATAACCCGTCTTGACGTGAGTACCGTCGGCTCGCGATGGGATTCGGGAGAGAGGAAGATGCGACGCAAGTTCCCCAATTCAACCCAATTCCGATGTAAGTTATTCTGGTAAGACAAGTGGATAGGAACCTCCAGTACGCAGGTGGTTTTACGCCCAACGCCAAGGAGATTATGGTGAGTTACTGGTAGGATAGTTTTGAATAATGTTAGTTTTAGGGCATGGGAATAAGTACCCTTGTTGGAAGTCAGCCCAATGTTACCTGGGAATTTCTATTTGCGTGTCTTGCCAATTATTTTTCCCATTCGCTCACATTCAAAGCTATCCTGGTCCACATTACCACCAAGGTCATGTGGGGGTGGAGCATTGCTTGTTTGACGGCGCCAAGGGTCAGGCGGTTGACTGTTATAGCGACCTGACTTCATATTCAGTCATTCCGGCCTAGCCGACAAGGACGCCATGACGCGATGAGGCGACCCAGTTTGAAGTTCCATGAGGTATACCCCAAATTTCCTCGTTTGGACAACGATTTAGTGAAAAGACTTACATTTGTTCATGCATATTTATTTTTTTCTAAATCTAGGCGCTAAGGGTATCCGCTGCCTTACCGAACCGCGGGAAATCAAAAACAAACGAGTAAAACTCTGAAACAACAACATATGCAACCGCGGTGAAGTGGGGCAACGGATTGCGACTAGAGATTGATACAAAAAAGAACTGAACCGTGAAAAACAGTCACGAACGCGTGGGCGCATGCCAAAGCAAGTGTCCCAGGTAGGGACACAAACAGGGAGAAGGGCGGGTGGTGGGGTGGGGTGGCGCGAATGCACACGGTCTTGACGTGGACAGAGGAGCAGCGGAGTCTTGGTCCAACATGGCCCTGTCGTAGGAGGGATACGTGCGAGGCAGGCGCGCCCACGCGGAGTTCAGCCTAGTTACCGCCTCCGTCAATTGTGACATTAGGCGCCCAGGCGGGATATGTGTTGAGGTCAAACAGAGGTACCGCGTATGTGGACGAACAGAAGACAGTAACCAGCTGGCCCGCCAAGCAGACGATCAAACCGCTGAGAATCTGAAAAAGAGCAAGGACGGTTTATCTCGATCACATCGAGTGAATTCGACTTCAACCTAGCTCGTTGACACGCGCTAAATGAAAGTGCTGTTACACAATGCCAGCCAACAACCACTAAGGACAGCATTATTACAATTCTTCAGTTCTAGGATTTGAAACCCTGGTAAGGATGAATTATGTGGCCCCTTAAACAAGTAACGGGAAATGTAAGGCTCCGCCTAAGTAATAGGCGGTCAGATTGGCAAAGTTAAGAGATCTGGGTTCATAATTTGAGAATAGAGGTGGCCCTGTGCATAATTTTAGGGTGGGCAAATATTCCAGTATCCTAACCCTAACATAAATATATTTATAGTCCTCAGCTTAACCATAGCCCTACAGTCCACACTAACCATAAGTTTCACCATAACTTACCCTAACGCTAACCTGAAACCTAGCCCTAAACATGACGCTAACGCTAACCATAAACCTCCCCCTATTTTCACTAGACTTAGGGAGCAAAGACAATTATATTGCAGGCAGTTCCTGTTCTCATATCCCGACCATAAGTCATCCTTATCGAAACCCTTACCACGGTTATGTAAATATGATTTTAGCGAAGCTTGCACAAACGAGCAAAATACGCAAAAAATCAGAGGTATGGAACGCAATCCGAAATTGCGTCTTGAAAATAAAGATTTCTGGCGTAAGATAAAAGTATTAAAAAGTATTGAACAATCTTAGACTGATTCATACGCCGTAAAGCAGTAATTTTCCGCCAAGGACTTCCTCGACCATTCGCAATAAACCCCTCTAGTTTAAGATACCACCGACCTGTCATTGTGTTTGTCAGGAAGATGAATTTTTTCACCAATGAAAGGAACTTTTTGAGTTTACCCTCTACTCCTTCCCGTACAGTGTACTGTTTTAATTAACAAGGTAGGCGGGATGTCCACCTTGCGTCATTATGTATAGTTCATACGCAGACGTATGTCCTCCTGCTGTTTTGGAAAACGTTTCGATTTTAGGACTTAATGGAAGTTTTGCTTGAATAAATACGTCACTAAATATGCAAGGTCATCCTGGTCACGTTTACAACGCACGCAAATACTTCGTGAGTCCCCGACGTCTAAATACAATAATTCGACAAGTATTATGGTCTTACTTTTGAGGATAAAGCACACTGTGTAGACAAGACACCGGTAAATCTTAAATTAGGTCCTAGTTAACAATATATAATAAATATAATGATCCATTAGGACTATTTAATATTGTGAGCACTAAATTTCAAGGCGAAAACGTGCGTGCGGATCGATGAGTTCAGACCAATCACATAATCGAAGACCAGTCGGACTGTACGTTAAATTCGGTTTGGCTTACAGCCGCCGCTACACGTCAATCAACCAGAGAAACGCGGACATTTACAGTCATACTCACCACAATCGCCATGTAGCCTCACGTACCTCGTAGAGTATGTGCTGTGCTATGCGACAGCTAAACAGCTGCTGGCATTTTCTGTCTGGGTAAATATCCTCTGAAGGTGTCAGTATGCATAGAAGTGCCCAAAAATTAGTGCTATGCGGCCTTAACCTATCTGTGCGAGAAGTTTTGAGGTTCAGGTATCCATTTTTTACCATAAAACAGCAACTTTACAAAAATACACACGCTTAATGAGTGTTGGTACATGACGTTAATGCAAAAAGACAATGGAGAGCAATGAGGAGCAAGTACTTACCATCTCATTCATCTTAACGCGACCCTTGCCGAACACAATGGCGTTGGCTGGTGTTGCTGCTGGCAGGATGAAAGCCAGTGAGGCTGCAATCGTGACGGGCAGACCCAGACTGAACGGATGAACATGAATAGTCTCCGCCTAAAGTTAAGTCATCAAGGCTAGAGTTCCAAGTTTGACAGGCAAGACAGGAAGGAAAAGGTCAGGTTTGGGGTTTTACAGCTGCCCCCACCCTGTAGCCGGCTGTCTACGCAAGAGAGTACTATCGTGCCTTGTGTGTGGACGTCGTAGTTAGAGAGAGCACAAAGCTGTTTTCAGGTGTTTCAGCCCTCCGACCCAACGCAGTGTAGGTCAAGTCAGAGCGGAAGCCTGCCGCTCACTTGGCGCAGGCTTAACTAAAATTGTCAAGGGAGATTCAGATGGCCATGTTTAGTCGTATTTGATCTCGGAACCAGGTCAGACCAGTGAAAGACAATCATACAGACTTTTTAGGGTTACAACTACCTTGTATTTTTAACCGCCAATTTCGACCTTGTATTTTGTTAGTTGAAGTTCAAATTAATAGTCAGGTAGCCCCGAAACGACGCCATTGTATGCAAACACACCAAAAGGACCGAACATCGGTTGTGTTTACCCTCTTACAAAGGAATCGTAAAAAGATGCCTGAAATCCTAAATAAGACAGACATCGATTCTGTAAAGGGAACTAATCAGTCGGCAACGGAGCGATTTCACCCTGAGACAAAGCTAAGTTAAGAGATTTAGCTGGTTTCAAAGTACACTTTAAACATCACAAAGCAAACGCTTTTGGGGTGGAAAGAGTCTAAGCCAAGTTTTTCATGCAGGGCAAAACTGACGTACCAACTGAAACATTATGGGCAAGAGAACTGTAGCCGTGGCCGCGTTTGCAACAAAGGTGGTGATGGTGGAGCCGATGATTGTAATAACGTACACCAGGGCAATCACGGGTAGGGATTTGAGAGCGATCAGATTCTCACCCACAACGGTGGACAGGCCGGAAACCTAACGTGCGGGGGGTGGAGGCGGAGGGAATGCAGTAAGTCTCTTCGACGCAAATGTCTACGTAAGAGCAAAAAGAGCTTTAATGCCGGAAATGGATCGTTGCGTAAGCTCTCATATCTGCAAGCGCTTTTGCAACTTGCAGAATGGGGTAAATTGGAAGTCAGTACTAAATTATGGTTCGAAACTTAAGTTTAGGAGCAACGCCTATGAGTTCAGGCGCGACTACAAGCAGGTCAGACGCTTACGAAACTAGCACACAACCGGTTGCTTGTACTAGTGATTTCACAACGAACTGAATAATAAGTAATAACAGTAACCACATGAACGCTCAACAGAACAATTAGTATTATTCGTAAAGAGAAACGGTTGATAGTAAGATTGGGACGATAAATAACACATTCGGTAAGTTTCCTACTTTAGGTGTACACAAAATAGGGTAGCCAAATTGCGAGAGGTTAAGCTTCACTTTAAATTTCATTAAAGCTCCGATATCACGGTTCTCTGCATCTTCAGAAGGCTGATATGATGACAAATTATTCCAAGATTTGCAATATTTGTTTCTTCCCACTTGATACGTGAGCATGGCGGTTAGTGAGCACCGAAAGTGGCCTTTCTTATAAATTGTGACCAAAATTTTCGTAATTAAAAGAAAATAGTGGCGTCTAACCACAAAACTACAAAAAGGACTCCTCCGGGGTAGATGGTTGGCTATGAGACTGAGGAAAGTTGAAACAGCTACAGTTGCTGAGACCCAAGTCCCGGGATTGATGATGGGACCAAAACGTTTTGTCTTTTTTCCAACGTTATTTACGGTCTTATCAAACAGAGCGCGATGAGGGGCAATAAATAGCACTACTTTGGTTCATCATGAATTTTATGAGAGCTTGCAATGAAGCAGACGCCTCTTATAAAATTAATATAAAGAGTACACAGGGCTGTCCGATTAATCAAGCGAAAATACAACATCTGAGAAAGCACGGCGCGTTGGGAGGGCTGCACCGTCCGAACGTGAGATAGAAAACAGTACGATCGATTGCTGAAACAGATTTGTTCCCTCCACGTTAAGGACTAATTATAAAATATCGAGGTAAGACATGGGAATAGGGATCCCCCTTTTCCGGGGGCCTTGCGCTTATTTTCAAGGTTGTTGGGGTTAGAGTTAAGGTTAGGATTAAGGTAGGGTTCTTTTTAGGGTTGAAACACGAGAATATGTACCATTCCTGGAATTTTGCGCAATGCCACCTGTATTACCGGTGAGAGGGGGTTCCTATTCCTGCGCGTTACAAACACAGAGAGGGGTCATAAGTTCTGAAATGAAGCCGAAAAGACGGACGAGGTAAACACCGATGGCAACATTCGAGTCTGCCACTTTTCCCTCAAAACTGGCCTCTTCAAATATATCATCGAATAGGCTTGCAACACCCCAATACGATACCATGGTAACGCGCAAGACTAAGCGCCTAATTACACATGATATACTTGAGGAAATGTTGGAAAACAAACGAAAAGTGGGGTTGAATCTCTCACATCTTCGTCAAATACCAGAGACTGAAAATGCCTCAACTGCATATAAGAAAAAAGAGACATACCGAGCACATTTTTGAGAGGGCGAAACCGCCGCCGATTAGGATGAGCACACCCCAAGGGCATCGACTTTGAGCGACTTTCCATGGAAGCACCGCCTCTTTCGGATCGGCTACTGTGCCTGAATGAACGAAGATTAGCCATAACTGGGTATATGCATTACAGGGTGGGAGACAAAGCCCCTGATTGCTACGTATAACTTCGCAGTGAAGTCAATAATGAGCGGAATTGATGGGAAATCAGGAGTAAGCCTCAATTCGAGTCGTATTTAACCACAAATAGAACCTCAGTGACTACAACATCTAGTTTGTGAATACGGGTCTGAGAATTATCTTGCAACTTACCTCTGACAGATTAACTAACTACCTATTTTTCAGTTTGCGTGCATGCCCTTTTAAGTAATGCCTATTTGGAGTGGCTAACACCTTGAACATTCATCCTCGAAGAGCACCATCTGTGGAGTGAATTAGCTAAATGAGATGAAAATGCCCCCCTACCCCCACAGAAGGTGAATCTATGTTAAAGCTGGCATTCTCTAACTAATTTCTCTAAAACGGTAACAACGACAAGTTGTAACTATCACGTGGCACAAGTTCACCGAAAAGGGACTCACCATCGCGCTTTTTTTTGGCAAACGGATTATAAGCGGGTAGGACCATGAAGAGCACGGTTCCGAGGATGGCCGGTTGTGTGTCAGTGACAAGGCTAAGGCAGATAAAAAAAGATAATCAGTGTAGACCCACAAAAGGCCACAAAAGCGTCCGCCGAACCATTCGGCCTGAAAAGTGGTTTCTCGAGGTTAGGTTGTGGAGGATTTTGGTTTCGCATGACCGGTAAGGATTATCTCAAAAGTACGGATCCTATCTGCGATTATTCCCTTCAAAGCACTTAGGTGCCTAACTCATAAAGTGTCGACATCAAAATTTCATTGGGTGGTAATTTGAGGTGGTAATTTTTGTTTTTTGAATTGATTTGAGGCGCAGAAAAATACGTAATGACGAAAAATTCATTTAAAATAGGCTTACTGAAGGCAAAACAGACCAGAACTGGACAAAATCCAGTTTTTCTCGATATCTAGGTAATTTCCTACGCTATTGAAAGTTACAGATCAAAACCTCTATACTAGAAGCGAACAAGCAAGCCAAGAAAAATTTTAAGTAAGCCTCTGCAGAGGAGGATATCCGTACAGTTTCTATTTGCAACTAGCTATGAAAAGAATGATTGCCGTCTAGGCAGGAACATGAACAGAATGGTTGCCGAATGATGAACAGAAGGAGTGCCATCTAAGCAGGGTAGACCAAAACAGCCCACAAGTAAACAGGACAACAATTTTGTCCGTCGTATACTGAAAAAGTATCATTATATGCCTATCGAGACCATTCACATAAAACATCTGCCGGTGAAGCTAATATAGAAGAAGATGCAGGCATTTGAACTGCACCCGTAAAACAGCAAGATCGAGTCGTTTTAAGTGGGAAACTTATCAGAGAACGTTTTTTATTTGCTAAGAAGTCTATTGAGTAAAGAACCTGATTCTAGAGGAACATTGACTTCTTCGCTGAGGTCGTATTTTTTGATAAGCCTGCAAAGTCCACCCAGAAGGTCATCCGTGGAAAGGACTTCCTAAGAGCAGCTGGGCCAACGGCAACCTTTCAGAACTCTCAACGATTATTGGTTCGCATGGCTACTAAATCTGAAGGGGTCAATCTGGCGGTCGACTGTGGAAACCAGTAACAGTACGGTGTAAGCCGGCATCGTAAAGGATTCTTTTGGCTACAATGGCAACCAAGACGCAAAGCGTATACCATAATGTTCCATGCTTGAAAGATTTTATGCTGTTTTTAACGCAAATAAACAGTCAACAAAATGCTTATCCTTTTCATTTGTTATTAATTTCATTATTTTCCCTTTTTATGCCGCCCTGGCCTTAAGCATCTTTATTGTTAACCTTATTTGATTGATTCGTAATATAGCTGTTATCTTACATTCAAATCATGAGTGAAAATTAACTATTTTTATGTTATTCAATAATACCTTATCACCGCACTATGCCTTCTTTTTAAGAACGGGCATTTCCTTACTGCTTTAAGGCTTTTGGGGAAGCAGCGTGAGCTTATTTTGAGTAAAAGGGGCTTTCTTCCACTCTTTCTTCTATTTTCTTCTTCTTCTGAGAATTTCTTTAGTTTCAAGATTCAGGCAATCTACTGCAAAAAGCCAGCTTTACCATGTCGCTGACCTCGACGCACTTACTGTTTACGATCACGGTACCCACGTGGAGCTTAAGAGTAAACATTCATAAAAGAATACCTTCACTTAGAATTTTTCACACGGGTTTCAACCATGCTGAGATGAGCCCTTTAGACAGCGGTCTACCATTTTACGGTGGTACGTGTAGGTAAAAAAAAATAGGAGAAACTTTTCACAAGAACTCGCTCTGATGACTCTTGGTCGATCAAAGATGAGACCCCGATCTCTGTCAGGCGGCGGGGGAACTTATAAGGTTAATGTTTACTATCAGCATCCCACATTAAGTGAAATGTAAACCACTCCCTCACCAGTCCCCTTTATGGTTTTTAACAAAGATAATTTACTGCTTCGTGGGATCATTCTGACAAACTCACTGATTAGAACGCTTGACGGGAAACTGGATAATGGCCGAACCAAGATAAAGCGTTCAAGCATATGCCGCAGTTCTGTCTTCACGGAAACAACATGTTTAGTGTCCGATGGGCCCTAAAGAGCATAGTTCCTCACGCCTTCTCACATATAGGTGAAATAATTTCTGTTTCATGTGCCAATATCACGTGGCTTAATCGAACACCCTGTAACACCATCCCTCTCTGCGTACATCAAAATGAAGTCCATATTTGTGTTCTTTATGATAACAGTTAAAACTACGAAACCTAGCGATGGAGGTTCGAGGGTTAGCTGGAAGGTGTGGAAGTTTGCTGATGCCGAAAGGGGCAATTCTCTTGACTCCTGTCGGTTACAAAGAGCTTTTCCCATTCAGGGAATAAATATCCTTCTATACAGGGAGAAAATACCAGAACGCGTTATAAAAGTGTAACGTTGGGATTGTTTATTATAAGGTAAATCCGGGCGTTTAATAAATCGATGATACTACGCTTGATCTTCGCTGTCCAGTTGAAGGCTTCCGAAAATTCCGCACTTAAACATCCTAGACGAGGCTAGTATTATCATTATTGTGTGCAAAATAATCCGATAATTCGATCGTCGTAGTCCGACGATGTCCACCGTATGCTCCATGGAAGGGTGGAGCAGGGACGGTGACTTGCGCGTGAATTAGTTTTAAGTGATAGTAGCCTTGCGCTGCAGCTACCGCACTCTCTCCTCCTCCCCCACCTGAGCCCGGTGTCAAGACAGAGTAAAGAAGACCGGAGGCGGGAGAGGACGCAGGTGGCCGGCACGGCCGGGTGGCCTAAGTCCTAGACGCCCCTAGGCGTGCCACCACACCTCCATGTTCGGCATTTGTTATGGGAGCGCAGCCCAAATAACGCCTGCCATGCCCTAATTTGGCCCCCGTATTGGTTCAACGCATCTACTACATGGCCCATTTAGGGGGCAAAATAATCCAAGGCATTTAAAAAAACAACAACATAACGCGAACGATCACTTACGGTGCCAGTTTCCCATTACGCATGACCTTAGGCATAATTCTTGACCAGCCGGGTGCGCCGGGCTCGCGAGAGATCCAGAGGAGAACAACGAAGGCTAGCACAGCCATACATGTCCCCTCGGCCCACCTGGAAGAGAACACAGAATAAAATAGGGTAAATGTGTTCGAGTGGCCATCGTAATCGGCTGTCAGTAGGTCTAAAATCTCCCGTATGCCAGGTAAGGTTTGGATGAAAGATGCTCGGTGCATGAATGATTACCACCAGATGTCATTCAGTACTGTCGGAAGATGTCCGCTAAGACTCAAGTCAGCGTACTGGGATATCCCCCTTCCCCAGACGAAAAGGCGTTCCTCTTTCACGTCAACAGATAGTTCATCTAAACGGCAACAAGCAAATCCTTGGTGCAACATGGGGCAAAGGCACACCATTTACCCTTACACGTATGAAAGCGTGGGTGCCATGAATCACCGGACTCTGTAGACAAGCTAATTTTGACAGATTTGTCCCCTGGGCCAAACAGGCAGGTAGGCGTAACCTTCGCAAGGCCGCTACCGCGTGTATCTATGCACATGTTCGACTGGTTAAAAAATACCTACATTCGACGATGCTTTCATCTTTGTGGGATGAGGTTATTCAGAAATTTGGAAGGATACGTAGAATGGTGTAAATAATTGTGAAAAACGAGCTCCTTCGCTGGTGGCGAATAGGTATGGTAAAGAATGCTACAGACTGTAAAATGTAGTTCCAAGCGTCTAGTGGTCGGGGTATTGCGAAAAGCTCTACAAAACTTAACTTTGACCAAGGCCAGTTGTAGTAGGATGTCACAGATCCTTATTTTACTGACCAATAGTCAGCCGCCCTCGCCCCATGAAGACAGAAAAAATGACTTTTGAGGGCAAGGAGGAGGAACAAGGATCAGTAAACAAAACCGATATATGAAACGGAAGAAACTCCATAACATTAATTTAGCTCCCTGGTCAAGGGGGAACACCGTAGATCCGCAGATCCGAAGTAGGGCATTGGATTTTGGCCCTCCCTAAAGCCAACTGATTCAGAAAATAATCTAGGAATTACCAAAGCACTGCCCATCAAGGGCATCACTGAGTAGCCCGAACCAATCACAGTCGTTTCAATAGAGGCGCTCATGAACCGCACTAAACGGTGCTATGCGATGCAGAGGCACCTGTTTAGCGGTCATCATCAATGCCCAACAATGTAAGAGCTCCAGTCGGAACGTCCGACCTCTAACATTTCCAATGCGTACAAATTCTAGGTTGTTGGAAGGCCTAGCCGCATGATAAATAATCAGGTGCATAACTGAACGCACCACAATCTCTTGACCATGGAGAGCAATGAATTCGCTGTCGATCCTGAATGCCCTTGTCTACCTAACAAAAGAGGCTCCGAAAGCGAAACGTACAGGAAGCTAACCTACACCAGTCAAAGCCTGAGTCACTGGACCAATCGTCCGCCGTTTCACTAGCATTGCGAGCGCCCTGCAAGAGAGTTGGTAGAAATTATATAAACCTAGAAAACAGTAGTTGCTCGCCAACACCTTGGCATCCCTTGAGAACAGCGAAGACACTTGACGTCACCTTTCGATTAAGTTTCGGATGCAGTCCCTCTCGAGTTTTGTTAATATCCCACACCCGGGGGAACAACCCAACCAATTACCCACTAGCAGCAAGTGTATTTCGTAAAAAGATTAATATATCAGAGTAAGCAGTTGCAAATGCATAAACAAACACGCCAGTACAGTAAGCAGAATGCACACGCAGTCTGTATGGACAGAATACAGCAAAATTGCCGGACAATGTCCCCGAAGAGGATATTGAAGTTCTAGGTAGAGGTAACGAGCACATGTCAAGAGGCATTTAAAGCCTTCCGCTGAAACCCATACGCCTAGATCAGCAAGCCGGCGAGCGTGACACGAATCACCACTTCTGCACGATCGACATAGCGTCACTATCCTCAACATCCCCTCCCCCGTCTTTAGATTAATGTGCGCGCCACATTGGACAGGCGGTCGAGGCCACAAACATTCGCGTCTATCGGTCAGCCCAACAGACGGGGAGCTGGGCTGGACGGATGTGTAGGTGCACTCTAAGCGTCAGAAAATTAAATAGATGATCTCCAATATACCTTTTTCCATCCGCTAAACTAATTTAGGTAATGAAAACGGTTAAAACCAAGCATCTACCAATTCTCGTTAAAAAAAAACCTTACATCCGAGGATAATATACCTGCTCGGAAAGCGACTAGGAGTTTGGTTGAAAAGCGCTTTATTCAGCGCCTCGGCTGCTCGGTCAACCGATCGTGTGATATGCACACTTAGCGTCTTCGGTACATTTTGAAGGTAGCCTGCAAGAGGGTCTTTTCATGCAATCGGCTTATTTTACGCAGTCCAGGTCTAACTTATGATCGCTAAAGACCTATGAAACTGGCAGCCTAAGCAACCTAAGAAGCATGCGCTTTTTAAAAATAAATCTTCCTTTGACTTGGTCATCGGAAGCCACCGCTGTGCTCAAATGTTCGCAGGCTTGCTGGACGTTCATTTGCCATTTATCAATTATGGGCCAATAATTCTTATGAGAAGCCCAGGACGGTGTTCAAAGGCGTAATAGTATCTCATCTGACAATCAAGGTTGATTGGTGAAGATCACCATCAGGTGAATTGCAATCTCCTCGATCGTGAACCCGTGCGTAAGCGCGATGCTCAAAGACTAAATGGGCCCGGGTTCACATTTCAAAGCTTTCTGTCGGCTGGCGACGACAAATGACCTAGGTGATTATTCCAACAGCCCTTGTTCTCGATAAAAATTTGCAGCTTCAACCGAAAAAACGTGAAACAGTGTACATGCCTTTTAAAAACATAAATTCCATTGAGTTTCAGAATATCGTTACTGGAGTAGTGAGAGTCCCGCCGCGCAGACCATGTCAAACTCTCCAAATGCCAACTAAGTGAGATAATAAGTAGGGCATCCAAACCATCACTCACTTGACTGGACCCAGGGAGCGTTTCTCGTCCTCGAGGATCGCCTTGAAAGCTTCGTCTCGAGCCCTGTCAGCTCCCCTGCGTCTGAAGAACTTTCTACATCAACGAACAATCAAAGGGAACGAGGGTCAGCTTGTGAGTAATACATGGGTGTCTTCAATAATTGCATGAGCTCATAGCGGAAATGTGCAGGAGGGGATGGAGTAAGTTGAAATATCGTACAGGACGAAGTAGAGTTTGCTCATAACACAGGATTCAAGAAGCCTGGGAAGCGATGCCCATCGGATTTGATAAAGGTCATGATCCGGATTTAAACAGTAACATTTTGAACGATTTTAACAGGCAATAACTCCACTTCGCGCGCAAGATAGTATGGTCAGCTCCATCTGTGAGATATCGCTGAGATCAACAAATGGAAACTAACTTTCGGAGCGATACACCAAGGTGTGCAACAAAGTGAAGGGGTTCGGTATTATAATTCAGGAAAAGTTTGTGAAAGATTCCAGGTGAGGTGGAAGAGGAATCGCGACATACTTTGGCCCGATGAACATAAGGCAGAGGATAAGCCACGTGGAGAAGAGGCACAAGACGGATACCGGCACGGCGTACGCTGCCCACGTTCCGAAGCTGAGAGAAGTCGATGAACCATACTTGCTAAAGGCAGGAAACAGTGTCATCAAGATCAGAAGTGACAATGCAAAGAATAAACCAGACTTCCATGGACATGAGCGCGTTTAAAATCGCTGATATTCACAGAGTCCTAAACCGGCAGAAAAGTGTCGAGATTGTGTCAATTACACAAAACGCTAATACTTGATTCGCTTAAACTGAAATAGTTAACTTATTGACCCAGCCGTAAATACGTACGATCAGAGAAACGGTCAGGAATGCTACCAGTCTTGCTGAATGAGCGATGACAAACGAGTCCAGTCTCCACAACAGTAAATCACCAGCACGCCAGTGTTGTGACGCCCAATGACACGGATGGAGTCTGGAGCCAGTGCATAAACAAACCCGGAAGTAACGAGTGCGGGGCCCATTTGTCATATGTAACGTTCGGCGGGGTGACCCTAACCATTTACATTTGACGTAAGGGACGGAAAAAATTCAAGATTCTGGCATACACACGCAGCAGACCGCGAAAAAGCGGAGCAAGGGACCTCCTGTCTAATAAAACAGAGCAGCCTCCATTGGTAAGCAGAACAAATGGGTCAGTTTAATAAATGTTGCTAACGGCGGATTGTAGATGGCCAGAGCGAGATTAGTACTAACAATTGGCATCTATCTAGCACCAAGATCCAATACGTAAGGTCGTCCATTACCAGGGCATCGGCTTCGAAATGACGGGGAAAAAGTGAAATGGCAAAAGGCAATTGCAGGAAGTCACCAGCATTCAAAACGCACGAAGCTCGGACGATGGAGGATACGATCGCATCCCTTTGTAGAAGCTGAATGTGTATTAAGCTTCCTGCTCGAGAATGGAGCTTAGTACACATTCAGTTTTTGCGAAACATAGTTTTCAGATGCGGAATTTACGCTCCAGTATGCATGAAATAAAGATAGGCGGGAAAAAAGTTTATTAGTGGTCAGGTTATTTCTGGGCTTGACGAAGGGGAGAGACTGAGGCAAAGCTCAACGACTGGTACCCTAACTGGGAGAATCGCACTAAGCGAGGCAGTGAGGCAAGCATTTGGTAACAAGACCTGCTATGTGAGTCGCAGCCGCGACCATCTTTCATAATCCAAGAGGAGTGCATGTCATAATCCTCCACAGTAAAGCGGGCCCGACACCAGGAAACAAGCCAAATAAAGGAACGAAATTGCATCCAAAACGACAGGTCAAGTTTTCAAACCTCGGCGGTGAGTACCACTAGAGAGTGGACCAGGTGGCTTAAATGCTCTAAGCACCGCTACCGTCAAGTTGACTTAAGGTTGGAATAATTTTGGTGTGGAGTTTAAATCGAAACTCACTCCGTCACCATGCCGTAGAAAACTACATTGGTTGGCGTTCCGATGACCGTTCCCATGCCCCCGCAGCTGGATGAGAAAGCAATACCTAAACTCAAACCAGCCGCCAGCTTGCGCAACTCTTCGTTGTGTGCACCCTTTTTGTCGACCGTAGTGTTGTTTTGCCCTTCAGACTGCAAGGCAGTATGGACACTCTCCGAGCTCTGGAGGTCCCCGGTGAGCCACGCTGCGTCTTGACCATTGCCATCTTGAGTTTTGCTAAAAAGCAGAAAAATGATGTGGTAGTGTAGGTATGTGTGGGCATTTAATCGAGGTCTCGATGAAAATTTATGTGGCTTTTTGGTGATTAATCCAGAAACTGAGCAAATCTACGCATACCGCAGAAGGTGCACGCCACTAAGAGCTTGGAATAATTCTTAATGGCATGGCGACAAAAGTGCAGCTTTCGAATCAAACAGAAGCTCACTGTTTCCCTTCCCATCTGAGGGATATAATTTACTGTTATGTTGGCGGTAGAGCGTTCTTGTTGAATACGCACGCTTGTGAGCGCGTACGTAATTGCTGCTGCCAAAGGAAGATGCCGAACCCCTCAAACATTTCAAAGATGAGTGTGCGGATAGGCTTGGTTTCCTAACGCAAACAAGCTTAAAATACCGAGGTGTGAGACTACGAACGAGCCACAAGTTAGCAGGTTGCAAAGGGAGCAAGTATTTGCCGTCTCAAATCCTCCACGTACCAGTTGGTCAGACTTCTCTAGTAAAATCATCCTCGTTCCAAAAAAACAGGGACTTGCGACTGGAACCTGGTCAGCAAGGCAGCAGTTAGTCGACAAACACTTTGAACGGCCGGCAATCTGGGCTTAAAATGAAGCATTATGAACTGGAGTTTCTGCACCAGCAAGAGCCCTGTTCTTGAGCCGGTTCGAAGCATGCTAGAATGTTAAACACGGGTACTGATGCTTAAACTGGGTGGCCAGAAAGCACCACTGAGCACTGAAAAGTTATAACACTGCACATGGTGAAAAGTTTTTGGTTGGCAAGATCTGAGTCATGCTGTAGCGACTCGGGTAGTCGGTGTGAATCAATCCCAATCATCAGGCTGAATCCCTCTTACAGCAAAACGAAAAATATCATAATGAGAAATTTATTCTATATAAGCCGCTGAATCGCAATATCAGACAGTGCCCAAGTGAAGGCACGAGTTTATAGGGTCAATTATGCCTAAGCAAGAGTAGGCCTATTTTTCGACTGCTTTTAGAGATTTTCGGGAACCACGCTAGAAGTTTTATATCCAGATGTGCACGCGTTACGTCACGCACGGTAGTGCCTGTCTGGACGCACGTAAGTATCCATTTCAGTTGATCATAGCTGTCAGCTGGACTGTAAGTTAAGCGTGTGCACGTGTGTTGCATTGAAAGTGGATAATTTTGTAAGGATATGGCTTTGGAAAAAGTATTTTTACGGAGTTTTAGTCATCTATAATGCCGATGACAGCCCGCGTGTGCACATGGTAATAAACTTGAGGAAACTATTGGCATAGAAGTTGCAAATTCTTTTTCGAGTGGTAAATTTACGAAGTCCGTAGCACCCATCCTTGACCGGGGCGTAGAGAGAACACCTACCTAAGTGTCAAATAGCCCTCCCACAAGGTACAAGGACTCATGTTCAGCGTTCAGAAAAAACCAGCATACAAATCTACATAGGAAGCCTCCTATTGTATGAACCTTACAAATGTTACAGAAGAATTATAGATGATCATTGTCCAGTCAAGCTACCGTCAAAAATAATGGACTCACACTTCCAAGTTGTATTGGAGTAGTCAAAGTACAACTGAGGGCAACCAATGGTTTTGCGACCCTACTAACATGGAACGCACTATGGTAGGACCCTGCGAACAAATACAATCGATAGGTACGAGTGTAATATGAAAATGGCTGCAACCGGGGTAGGGTAGATTAAAGGACGAAAAATGACGGTAACGCGTTGGCAATAAAGGAAATTTCTATGTCAACCATCATCGTTCAAGTAAACTGGTTTTTTATGACTGAATTAGACCCTGTTACACGCCACCTATCTCTATTCCTTGTGTTCGATAGGGTTAGAATTGGTTGTCGGATTAGTAGGCTCGCATAATAGTTTGTTGCCCAATTGTGATCGCAGGTTTTAATTGAATCGCGCAAAAAGCTAGAAGCAAACAAGAGATGACGAGGTGAAGATTGGTGGAGCCCTGAGAGGCACTTACTGTTCTTTCACAGTGGTCAAGGCAACCTCTTCGTCTCCTTCAGCTAAAAATCAAACAGCAGATTTGTAAATAAAATTATTCCAAAATAAGGGCAGAACAATGCGCTGCATTTCGCGACTATTCTGGTTAATATTTGTTTTAAAGATTCACCCAGTTCATTAGGCGGGAGAGCGCACGAGTAGAAAATGCTTAGAGGCTACAAGAGATTGTGAACTATGCATAATTTTCTATGTAGTATATTTGTGGCCGTAAACTCTCCGCATGCGAAGAAATGTCATAACATTTACGGAAAGGAACCTAATCGGTGAAGATGGGGTGTTGACGAACGTGACTCGCGTGATAATTAGTTAAACGTTGGGTGATTTGTGAGGGAATATATTAACATTTCTAAGCTCGACCGCGAGTGAAAACTAATTCTTATATGTGGAACTAAGCCGATATTTATGTCACTCCATGAATCGAAGCCCCTATTCATAGCAATGGAGTCACACCTCGAATTCGATCATTCCATCCATTCAAATATAAACAAATGAGCGACTTTTCTGAATCTTCAATTTTCCAATTTTTTAACAAAAAAGAGCAAGGTGAAAGTAACTGATTCGGGCAAAAGGGCCTTTGGGCTTTCAGAAAGAAAATATGGTCAAGTTTTCTGACTACGGGCATGTGTGAGCAAACTAGAAGGTTGCCCTGACAGACGCCCATACAGTATTAATTGCAGGTTATGTGGAAGAATTTCACTGTTTCGCTCCATGAGTTCAAACACGGACAAACTGACGAGAGACCCGAGCCGGAAGGCATACATAGCAGACCTTGATGATTACAAAGAAAATTTTGTATTGTGAGGCTTCCTTGTAAACCTTCAAGTTTGAGAACAACCTTCCTGAAGGAAACCCAATGGTAAGATTAGTGCGCTGAAATGGGTCGATCAAACAGGCGAAGAGTTGGTGACGTTGGAACAAAGGTCAAATTACAGGATCAGATACCAGCCCTTCAATTAGAGCTCACGGGGACAACATCCATGCCGGAAATAAACATCATCGAGTCAGCGAAAAACGAATAATTGTTGCTGAACCGGCATACAAGACACGACAGTAAATTAAAATTCAAAAGCGTTAGAGGACTTATATAAACGCATGGAGCGATTTTGCAAATAGTTCTTCCGACGTAAGAAAGATTCATCATGTACCACCGGTAAATTAAGGAAATACTTTCGGCCCTTTAAGTTAAAGGACACCACAAGTTCAACCTGCGTGCTATTTATGTGGCATGAACGATGGCAATAAGAGTTGAGTTGCGTTCAAAGTGCCTCCAAGAGGTCCCGAGCCAGTGTGTGTTCAAATTTTTCCGCAATTCGGAAATACTATCACATCAGTTCTCATGTCAGTAAAGAGTACGAAGACAAGGGACACTGGCATGCCAATTTCTGACATATCAGCCGTTGTCATAAAGTCCTACCCAACCCTAGGTCAAACCCATGGGGCGGTTAAAGTTCCCCGTTCTACTGACGAGCCACCGGCCCGTAGTCTTCTCGGTTGCGTGTCCAGTAAGCTGATCGACGAACGTCCTTTCAATAATTGTTTGGTTCGATATGCACGAAAAGTTTGCTGGAGTTGTACGAGCCCTAGAAAAAGCGGAACCGAAATTCATCGAATAGGCAGTGGCGGTTTTAGCGAGAATTAGACTATGAGGAGACTTGCGCAGCATTGGCACAATTCTTTCTTCCACTTATACTGTAATCCGATGAAATTAATAAGCCTAATTCATTTGGACATGAGATTGGACGCGGGGGTTGAAGTGGAATAGAGCCCGTGTGCGCCTAACGCAACAGTATCGCCTGTTTTGGGGGGCCGGAAACTCAAGCACCCTGCAAAACAGACCCCAGAGTCTAATGGTGTATTTGCAACTTCAAACCGGAACTATGGTTCATAATTTCCTGGTAGCGAGAATTGATCAATGGGTCGCACAATTTTCCATGCACAACGTTTATTAGTGCTGTCGGCGTAAGAATGCAACTAATACGCTAAGAACAGGTCTTCTGAACGGATTATGTAGGTGAATTTACACTGCAAAATAGAAGTCGTTTTATCCGCTCTTCATTTTGTTAGATAAGTATGATTTGTTGCAAGCCCAAATTTTTTAAAAAAGATTGGACCTCACAAAACCAAGTGTGAAGTTAAAGTCATGCAAATGTGGACCGGACCTACAGGGAGACGGCCGTACGCGGGATAAAACTCGGGCAAAACCACGCCGCGGAGACGAATACCCGCGAGTGCGTGAGAACCTCCAAAATGTATGCCGTGGAAACGAGAAACAACCGACCAGCTGAGCCAAATGGAGAGTTTTAGGGCAAAAAAATCAATATATGACGACTTAACAGAAAACTGCTATAGAAAACAATCAGTAACAGCTACGGGAAACGCAGGACTCCGGCCATATCGCCGATTATGGATTGCGCATCAATATGGCATCACCTGCGGAACTCAGGGGAAACGGGGAATGCCATTTTCCGCCCTGCAACCAAAGCAGACAGATTATTTCCAAATCTATATGACATTAACGTTTGCAAGTATAATTGTAATGAGCACATTTTATCTACGCGAACTTGTACTTTTATAATCCAAAAGTCTATAAAGAACCGCAGCCAGTATGTGAAAGCTGCAACAGACGTGCAGTTCACGTTGATAAAGCAGCGCCGTCGGGGTTGACAGAGCAGCGAACTGACAACTGTGTACACCTGAGAGCAATTGGTGTGTGATGAAGATAAGTTGATCGAGGAAGAAGTCGTAAGCCCAATACACTTAGAAATCGCCAAAAATTTATTGAAGCCACGTCAGAATACCTTACGAAAGTCGGAAAAATAGGGTCGGAAGCAAAAGCAAGAATTCCCCTGAAAGTGAATTCCTACGGGCGAAATCTTCCGCTTGTGTCATTGCTGGCGGGGGTAGTTACGGTAGCATTTCAGGCGACCGCAGTTGCTTCGCGCAGCACACTGATGTCAGGAACTCGGAAAAACTATCCATCTTGCGCGGGAAAGTCAATGAACAGCAAACCTGTAAATTCTTGGCAATAGTTCGACCCGAATAAATCTTCATCCTCTCACAGGTTCGAGTTTTAAAATGTGAAAAAATGATGGCAGTTTGAGAAATGCGTCCAATATCCCTTGATTGGAAACAGCTAATGGGAGCTTACCTAAAATATAGAAGACTGAAGATCGATCTAATAATCTTATATTTAGGAAACCCTCTAGAAAAGGATTATCAAACCGTCCGAACGATGCTGCCAGAGAGTGTCGCCGAAAATTGTGGCCTGGCCAGAAACAACATATATGAGCACATTGAACTACTGAAAGCTCTGCATAGACAAGCTTCTACCCTTTGAGAAGGTAGCACTCAAACGCAAGTAGCAAGCAGCAAAGATATGGCAAAATATAAAAAACAGCAGTATGCAAGTACCGGGTTTAACCGCTTCAAGGCGAGATACGAGGGCCTCCACGATGGTTAGCATCATGATTGTTGCAGCCGCGTTGCTCATCCACATAGAGAGGAACCACGTGGGCAGCATGAGTCCCAGCATTAACCTGTCGGTCAAATAAGCGAAACGAATAGATTGGATAGATAGCAAGCAATCTGACCCGAGATTGGCACAACCTACAAAAACATAGTTTCGCACATCTTCGCATTTCGGTGACAAAGTTGAACGTCAAAGCGAGTGATCATAAACTGGTTTCCTGACATACGAAGAACGCAAATTGACAAGTAAGAAACAACTCTACTTGTATTTAGTTTTTCGCAGAACTGCCTATTACTCAAGTTTAGATAGAAAAACCCGCCGAAACTATACGTCTTTTGCTTAGGTGATAATCACTCCGTTTTACGGCTTTCAAAGCAAACCGTCACACATCAGGACAGGTTTTGCCTGCCACTGATTGACCGGCTTCTTCTGAACCGGCCGAGTTTGTGTCCCAGAAAAATTAAAGCGACACAACAAACTCACATTCGGGGGTCGCCTCCCATAATTTGCATAACGGCCACGCCAATTCGGCGGTGGAGATTTCGGTGTTCCGTAGCGACAGCCAAAAAGGCTCCACCAATGAAAAGCATATTTGAGTCCTAGGAGGATCGTTTAAAAAGCAAGCAATAATACATTTAGTCTCCTGAAACTAGTGGCAAAATGAGTAGATGTGATTCAAACAGACCCACGTTATTAAGTAGTATTTTGTAAAAAAAACAAAAATTACAAAAACAGTATAGAAAAGTAAACAGGCATGACAGGAAATATAAAGCTTCTAATAAAAAAATTCATTCAAAGAGGATATACTTCTTTAATACGTCTATACCAGAAAGGCAGAGGCTTTATGAATACAAAATCCTCCTATTAACCTAATCACTAACTGCCCGACAGGTCCGCGGATAGTATGTAGTGGAACAGCATTCAGCGAGAAATAACTGTGAAATAAGCAGACTATCGGGTCGGAAAATTAATTAGTCGTGACTCAGCAGTGGCAGGGCCAGCAGGATGCGGAGGTCCGGTAGCTGGTTTTCCTATAAAACGTCAGATAGTTCGATACCGATCAGAAGCTTCCCGTAAACAAGTCTCTTCTCCCCCCCCGCTCCCCCACATGTCGGACCTCGATTCAAAAGACAAGCTGATGACTGGGGAACCGACTCATAGTAAACCCATGACTCCTCGTCGTATGCAAGGTTAAATAACCTCCATTCGTGATTACAAACTCTGACGTTGACCCCATGGTAAATAAGAAGTTCGGTAGTTTAGAAAGAAATAAAAATGATAATTGCCGCCGGCAATACAAGGCCAAACCTCTCTATTTCCGAGCTGACCTTGCAGACCATGTTTCACCCAATAATGAGTTTCGGCAACCAGGACTGCACTTTTTCATCTTCGCGGCGTTAATGCTGCTGCTGCTACCGCAGGTATAATGATGCACGTTCCAACGCTAGATACTGAGGACACGAAGAAGACTCCGCAGCCAACTTCAGACAATAGGCAGACGTGCCTCAATGAGTGACTGTACGGTCGCAGTTAACTGTAATTCCAAGACGATGCGAACATTTGGCTACTATGCATTGGAAAACTGTGGTGCGGATGGTAAATTACATGTGAAATTTGCTGCACCGAACTGTTTTGGCGGTATGAGTACCTGCTTCCAGTGCTGGCAGACATCTGGTCATTTGGTACTCTAATAGTGGCTACACTCAAATGCAAGCCAATGGCATACCTGCCCAAACACGTCAGAATCCAAGTTCATGCATGATGCTGACATCAACAATAAGAATGGCTTTGACAATGCTAAACCGAGGGCTCGAATACAGCTCGGGCTGCGTGTTGTCGAAAAACAGCGACTTGCAAAGAGGTACCCCATGGACCGTTTATAGGACCCTGCCATTTTTTAAACTTGTCAACGCAGATAAGAGCCGCCTGGGAGGCGTCCTCATATGAAATAGACTGGTCTGAAACAAAGCGCTCTCTAGCAAGTACTTCCTCGGAGGTGAAATGTTACAAGAGGCGTCGTTAACAGAACTGGATCTCCGGTGCGCGATCCGGTTGGCTGCGGAGGAAATGCTCGGAAATAAAACGAGCGCTGTCCCCAGTTATTCGACAATAATAGTCTTATATATTCCTACACAAAGTTGAGAAAAGAAGGCGTGCAAGCAGACTAGAGTGGCAATGTTGTCACGCCAATCCGAAAAATGGGTGACAGACTGTTGCGTAAGAAGTAACTTGGCATCAGTCTCGCTGGCATCGCCTCAGTACTTTGCAGTCTGCTCCTCAATCGTTTCAGCTTGATGCATGAAGCACGAACAGGAATCCATACTGCTTTCGGTCGGTGCGGAGATGCGTTAACCGCCGAGACGGTCTCAGCTACAAGCATTCCATTCTCGTATGTTCAGTGTATTTTGCTTCTGCACTTCAATGTGTCTATCAGAATTTCCTATAATAGATTCTACTTGGTAATAGCATGCCATCGAAAATATTTCGGTTAATTCAAGCCGTTTATGAGCTGTTTTCCAGATAAGTGCGAAATCTGCCGAGCAAGGCCTCGACTTAAGTCCCTTAAGACCCAGATAATGGGCTCGTATTTCGTGGTCGGAAATTTGTGACCGGTAATAGCAGAGTGGGAATCTCGAATAAATGGATAGTTTCCGTTACCCTAGACCGAACTTGCTGGAGACCCTAGACCGAACTTGAGGAGTTCCGTAGGGCAAGGGGTGAAACGTCTTATTTATTAGAATACCCTGGTTTAAGCTCCCCTATCGAACTATTTCAACTAGTGGTGGAATAAAAATCATCCGTATAAGTAAAAATAAAAACAATTGTTTGTTCAACCAAGCGATCTTTGAATAACCCCTTAACCTGATGTAAGATCGGTTTGAAAACCAAGTTGCGAGTACAAGAGGTTTACATCAACACAATGCTATGCGGGTGAGGAACCATATACACTCAGAAGCTTTACACCGCCTGGAGGCGTTGGATTGACAGTGCTTGCGCTCAATTCGAAGTTAGTTTCCCCGAACGTGTCTCCAACCAAAGTCTATATAATCAGTCAATAACTATATTCCTTCAATTTATTTTCCTTATTCGCCAGTTGGGATGTTTGTGGCTTATGTCGCGCCGACCTGAAAACGATGTAGTCCTTTCGAACTCCTCCTCCTCCCGGCTGGCGACGGCATGGAGGTGACCAGTTAAAAGCGCGAGTAGAAGAGGCGAGATTAATTCCTTAGGAAGATTCTTAACTAGGCATCTTACCCGCATGTACTCAATGCAGGTGTTGTTTGAAGAGAGTAGACCCATCAGAGGTGCCATGACGATGGGAAGAAGGGCTGTGACGTAGATTGGTATGCATTCGGTTATCCAGTAGCCCGCCATCAGCAACAAGGCAAAAGCACCTTTAGCCTCCTAGAAGAAATGCAAAACCGTAGCCAGCAGTGAGCAGTTCCTCACATAAAAAGCTTTGTTAATTCGCGTTTTGGCAAAAAAACTGTGCAGGCTCATGATCAAAACCAGCACTTTCCGACTAAGTACGAATTTTTAGGCGCAAACCAGGCGTAAAAATATTTTAGCCATAAAATACAAATTCTTCATTAACTAAACGAACTGGGAAGTGAAGTGAGTTAATATTAAAACTTGGCGGAACAAAAACGTCTAAGTATTCCTCGATTTTCTCACTCAGGATTTAACTCTTGGAGTGCCTTCTGGATGCCTTTACTCATAATTTGGTTGATACTCTGAGTTACTGGGCATTTCATTACTTCTTATGAGCCTGACGGAAGCTTAGCATATTAGTAGGCAATCGGGTGAATTCTGATGTGTGTATAGGTAAGGTGTTATCGGAGCATAAAGCGCCAAACACTGTCGAATTGATTCTCAGTTTTATTTGGCTGTGCTGTAGCTCGGAGCTTCAGCAATGGGCTCCGCAGTCAAGCATACAGCCTTTGCGACACTTCCCCGTCGCCTGAGCAAGAGAGATCACCCTATTTGAAGGCTTTGCAGAAAAACTGCAAAACGTGTGTTCAGTGAGCGGACTAGAAGCTCGTTTAACAAGCTTTCCTACGCCTCAATGCCTCAAGGCATGACCAATGTCAAAGAGCCTTGCCACGTAAAAACTCTTTTACATTGCACATTCAGTTCTCAGACCGGTAGAAAGTAAACTTGAGCATCCTGCAAAAATATTCATGAAAGCATAGGAACATTAACGAATAATTAGGTTGGGCATGCCATCACAACTCAAATACTTAATCGGATTGAGTAGCTCTTTTGATGCGCCTTGATAATAAAGCAGTACTAATCCCAAGCAGCAGCTAAATTCAGCATGACGTTTGTTAGGACGAACCTTATAAAGGCTTAGATAATATCATAGTTACAGAGATGTGACTTGAGAGAAATTTAAGAATAGCTGTTGTCATTATAAAATAAAAAACCTCAGGTGTGCACGCACTAGATAAGCCCGGCGCTCAGGAAGAGCAATCGATTTACAATTTTGAGTTCGAGACAAGTTAAATTCTAAACTGAGAAGCATTAGGGGCGTACTTCATTACTTGAACAAACTGCAAGCTTCCAACAACAAATAATGAATACTGATAAACTTACACTGCTATTGTAGACGATAACAATCGGGCTGAGGAGGATGGGATAGAAGATGAGAAAGATAAGACCTTTGTACTTTAAGAGCCATTGCACCCAACCCGGGAAAGCCATCGTCAGTCGTTAATCGGAGGATCGAGCGTCTGCAAGAGTGAAACAGTTGATTCATGACAACTTCTGAGTGTAGTAACGATCCTTGCAAACTGCGTAAAATTGAAGAGGCGGAGTTCAGCCTATACACCACCATGACAACAAGCATTAGAAAGAAACAGAAAGATATATTTGCGACTCAGCAACTGCAGGGAGCTCTAAGTGCAGTCACTGCAACTGTGGAGCCCGTCACCCATATGGACGAGTAAAACTTACTAAATGATAGACTTCAAGAGAACGAAGGAGGAAACAAACCACCAGGAAGCCAAGAGCGCCGAGACTAGAACCTGGGGACCGCCGTGCCGAGAATTAGTGTAAGTCTATTTTTTTATCTGCGCGTCAAAAATGGCCAATAAGCGCTGGGTGGTACATAATCGCTATAGACCAATCACAGCTCACCTTGTCTTCAGTTCTCAGCTTCAAAATCAAAACACTAAATTAGTTTAGATTGTTTGTTCGTACGTTCTTTTTCCTTGGCCCTTATTTCCTCGGCACTGTACAGTAGATGTAACTATTGTGTCAATCCGTCAGAAAAACCGATCCTGCCCATGAAAATGCACCGCTGCCCTCGTCGTTTAACGTACGCGGCCAACCGGTCGCATCGTAGAGGGGGCCAATGACGACCAAGCAAACGTGCCCTTGTCAGGGAAATCCTTCCATTCGATCGCTTGATTGGGTGGAAGGAGGTTCACCAATCAATGTCCTGGATGGTCAGCCCCTCGCTAGGGTGTGGCCAAGGTTGCACGTTGGTCGACGGCCACACGCACACGCAGAGGATTGAGCGCGCGAGTTATGGCAATGCTCACCGTAGTTTCTTCAGCCTCCACCTACTCGCTGGCCGTCGAAGCTGATTTTTACGCACTACAGGACTCGCACCGTAAGAGCTACTCATTTACTAAACGCGACTTATCGTCGGAAAGCTTTGTTTGTAGAACTCGTAATGGCAAATGGGTTATTATAACCCTGCCTTCTAGGGATTTTGACAACATCACATTCGCGAATCGCATATGCCGACGTGAGTAGTAAAAACGTGTAGCAATATGGAAATCTATCTGGAGACTTAAATAAATAGCCCTCATACACGTGTTTTTCCAGCAGACTTGTTAAAAAAAAATAAGCAAATTAAAATAATTGGACAGTGTTCATCACCAGAAGTAAAACTGCAACAATCAGAATAATAAACAGTGCTCTGAGTAATACCGTCTGAAAAACGCGTTTATCTACGTCAGCGAGTCTGATCAACCACTATCTTCATCAACAAGTGGCTGAAAGCTGGCTGTATATAAGATAAAAATGGGCAGCCTTCAAAAGTTGGGAATTTTAAAATTGATGCGGAGAGTTGTGGTTACTATCTGTCCAGCTTTCCATGCTTTTAAGCGCCAAAGAGCGAATTTACGTAACAGAGGGCCTGCAGGAAAGCACTGAGGTCTTTTTGCCACGGCCTACAAACGACGCACAAGAGAGTGACGTTCACAGTCGAGTTTATTTGCATTACTCGGGTCGAGACTCACTTCGATAGCAGCCGGTGCAATTTTCCAGAGTCACGTAGGAGCAACTTTGACCGACCAGTCTTGATCGTGAGTCGAAGTACGACACCACACTTTGGAACTGCTTGTTTGGAGCCCTTGTGAACAGCCGCCTGGCGATGGACAATCACTTGCCAAGAAACGGTGCCGACAAAGGCAAGAGAGGCTGAAATGGCCTTTTCCGCTTTATTCGACATCAGCAGCCATGCTAACGTGAATAGGCGGTGACGGCAAATAAACGAGAACCGACCATTCTAGTCTCCGTTAGGTTTGCCTGTAGCTCAGCTGGATGCCTTTTACGCCCAGTGCACGTCATCGAGTGACGGACAGGCGTGTTCTCTGTATGCACTGAAAGACGTAACATGAGTCGGCCTGTGCAGGATATACATCTGTTTCTAGGTTGAATAAAACTGCTTTATCAGAACAAGAGTTCACTGTATCCATAAAAATTGCACCCCCCACTGCATGTACTGGAACGAGATTAACATGACCATTACTATTTGCAGCTGTGTGTACTTAGGTGAAAAAAATTTTTCACGAATTTTGGCGCCTCCTGTGGATTCATAGATGGGGATCGTGTTGAACTTTTTATTGAGACAGCGAGATCTTTATCTGCTATAGCAGTTTTATGCAACCTAGAGACTGAGTTATATCATTTACTGACCAACTCGTGTTACGCATTTATGTGCAGGCAGAGAACACATCTGTTCTTAACATAAAAAGTATCTATCTCAACTGCAGACAGCTCCCGATTACAATGAACTGGACAACGGACTTATAGATCAGTGGCTAGGGCGTTGGACTAATTAATGTTAAATAGCCAAAGAACCCGGGATCAAACCTGGAGTTTGTAAGCCTGGCTGAAGAAATCGTAACATTGCAAAAGAAAAAATGTTGAAAGCGAATTAATCAGGAGATAGATAAAATGGCAAGAAACTAGCCGCTTGAAGTCTACTACGAGCGAAGATACTTGCAACTGGAAGCCACGTCTGGTAGCACTTCAAGGCATCTTCTCCCCGAGATGGAAGGGACAAAAACCCATTTATTTCATTGCACAATAATCCATGCTAAAAAGGAAAGCCAATGTCCTAGGAAATATCAAGCACTTTTAAGCAACTTTTATTAAGGTGGGGAGAGGCTCCTGAGCATATTCTGCCTCATACCTTGAAACTCAGATCGAGGACGAAGATAGGCCGTAGCGTTTAACGATCCAGGTGCTGACGGCAGTACACAACTAGACGCACTTCGTGCTTCTGAGGGCATTAAAAACATTTGGAGAAACTGTTAAAAATTTTACTAAGTGCCCACTACCCTTGCGAAGACCATGACTGACTGTCTTGTGTAATGTCACAGACCCACTGTTGGCGAGTTTATTACTTGTTTGATATAGTACGCATACTTCTCATTACAGCCTCTAACCAGCAGGGTGGCGTTCTTTCGTGCTCGAGCTTTCACAACGTGAGGATTTTTTTAATGAAGTAATATTTAATTTCTAAATACAGCGCATTGATGAAAGGTAGCGATGGTGATAGTGATAGTGATGGTGGCGGCGGCGGCGGCGGTGCTGAGCATGATAGTGGTGAGGGTGACAGCAATAGTCTCGTGTCAGCAGCAGCAGCAGTAAACGAAGAAGAAGAAGAAGAAGAATAATAATAATAATAATAATAATAATAATAATAATTAAAAGAAGAAGAAGAAGAAGAAGAAGAAGAAGAAGAAGAAGAAGAAGAAGAAGAAGAAGAAGAAGAAGAAGAAGAAGAAGAAGAAGAAGAAGAAGAAGAAGAAGAAGAAGAAGAAGAAGAAGAAGAAGAAGAAGAAGAAGAAGAAGAAGAAGAAGGCAACAACAACAATAACAACATCAACAACGATAATAATAATAATAATAATAATAATAATAATAATAATAATAACAGCGGGTAAATGGACCAGGCATACTTTACTGCCCAAAACTTTAACATCAACTTCTGATGAATAATCCATTTTCTCTTATACTTACATTTCTTACAGGTATCTGTAGAAAAATGAAATAACAATCAACGGGGGAAAGACGGTTGGTGAGCCCCACTGGTAAGTGAAAATTTTGTTGACCACCAAACTCCAAAACAATTGCAAAAAACTTCTCAACGGAATCAACGTAAGAGAGCTATTGAATGTGGCATTGAAAAACAGAGCCCGGTTTTGGCCCTATTTGGTGATTTTTTGATGAATTGACGAATAAATTTGGCCTCCACCCTGTGGCCTGCTAGATATAATTAAATATATAGTAAGTTTACCCAAATTTTCGGTTTGAACCAATTGACGTTGTCGATAAACGGGTTTATGTGATTGCTTTTGTCATTACCTGTTTTATTTCCAGAGTGCTAAGTTATTAAACCAGGAGTGCAGTGGAGTCAAGAAGATATAAACTCCAATAGTGACTAATAACTTTCACCCTTTGAGGTGATTTGAAAAAAGTACTTTATTATTGTTTCTGTCCCTTTTGGTGCTACTGCTACCGAGCTTCGGCAAGAACGGACTCCGTGGAACTTATTTTGATTGAGTTCTGGGTCAAGGTAGGTTATTTACAGCACAAAGAAAACAAAAAACTTCAGGCTCGTGTAATACGGGACCGGTGGTGATAGGGTTATTACGGGTGGGCTATTACAGCTGGTAATTTAAAGTTTATACGGTCCTTGAAAAATTGCGTGTTTTGTTCTTCCTTCTCTTTGAATTTACGAAGTCTATAGTGCGCATCTGTTATAAAGGCTCCAAGAATTTGCTTGCCATAGCAGATAGCGGCTTCAAGGCCCAGGGATGACTTAATTGCCGGTTTAACCCGCCCCTACCTCGGTATAATCCTGTCGCTTCGACATAGGTGTAAAAAATTATTGATCTGGTGTGAAACATTTGCGAACCACACACTTTTCCGTCGTCGATCATAAAGTAAAACATGAGCCTGGGATTTCTGGCTTTCTTGGTGTTATTTATAACCTATAGTTACCGAGTTATGGACTCCGCAAACCTTGGTATTCATAATAATTGCACAGTATGCATATCTAGGAGCTGTTGGCGATCTTTTGAAGATTGACCACGGTACTTTGAAAAAGGTGAAGGGAAAAGCTCCTCCAAAAGGTAAAGGTGCAATGCAGCTAACTGGAGGGACGAGACGAAGAACTACGGATCCTTGGGGACCAAAAAGCTAGGACGGCTACCAAAGAAACTTTTATCAGCCGCTGACTCCGTGCGTGCCCACGAAAAATAAATGGGAGAGCCACCAACACGCCGGAACTCTTTACCCTCATATAAAGTGGGTGTCAGAGGCAACATAACACATTGCCACAGAGCTTGGCATGGGTATCGCCCATCGTCCAGCAGCCATAATGTGTACCAGAACCATGCAGTTGAAGGACCGACTGGAAACTGGGGCGGAGTCAACTGTAGTTTATCAAATCCCCTGTGTGTAATGTGCCCGCCAGTAGACGATTAGATCGGACGACGACTCAGCTCGAAAATACTCGAGCACAAGCGAGCTATTCGGAAAGGTGACCCACTGTCTCAAGTTGCTACTCAGACCCCGGAGGAAGACCACGCATTCAACTTCCCAAGCACGTGGATAATGGCGCGAGCCATGAATTAACCGGGGGTGGGACCTGCTGGAGGCGTGGGTGGCTGACACCAACTCTATCAACAGACACGTTGAGCTACCCCTATGCTATAACGCACTACGCCACGTGGCCAACTACCGCAGCCCAGTTCTCAGCCAGGGGTGCATGTCACCGCGCCGCGAGAACGTTATGAGTTAGATGGCGTAGACCGAGAACAGTCGCGGACCCTATCCCTCCGCCTTCCTAATCGGTTGATTACAAAAACCATTCGCCTGTTGTTCCACTCATAGTCTCTGAGGATGGGTTCCTGTAGGAGATATAAATCTCTTGCTAGTATACCTACTGTTCCAGTGATCCCTTTTCACCTTCTTTTCAACACTACTATGGCCTAAATATCTGCAGTGCAGCACTGGATAAAGCGCATAGTGAACGAAGAATTTGTCTTGGAATCCAAGGCCATGGAAACCTGGGGCTGGGTTTGACTGGCCGACGACGGTTAATTAGCCAGAAATGGCCATCACAGTGTCCCTTTTATCTCTATCGATAATCATTCCCCTTGCCAGTAATCTATCTCTCATTATACTACTCCTCGCTGTGCGACTGTACGTGGTGTCATAGATTGAATCCCAAAACAACGGGACAAGCATTTTCTGTAGCCCAATCGGTGGACGCACTTCCGACAGCAAATATTCCTGGTCGTCACCAACTGGACAAGAACCCCGTGGCTCAAGTGACAGTGCATTTGACTCGATGCTCATAGAACGCACGATTGACGTCCTGGGTCGGGAAACCTGGATTTAGGTAAGGGCGGCTGATGACGGTAATAATCCAGAAATGCCCAGTCTAATCTCCCGTGTCTCTACTGTAATATACTTCCACCTACACTAGTCACTGTGCGGCTGCCTGCGGGTCTATTGGTCGAGCCCCAAAGCATCCAGGAGGAGCATGTCCCGTAACCCGATCAGCGAATAACCCCGAACAACAAACCCCAAGGGAAAGCGGAACAAGTGAGTTCCATCAGTGATTGGTGAGCGTTCATCTATGAACAAACTTTCATGCGCCACTTGTCCTGCAGGCTATTGGGCTCAGACGGTAAAATCACCCTCCATACGCATATACAAACATCAATTGACAGAATAGAGGCGAGATCACTTATCTCAAGGAATCATGCTTACGCTAGAAACTGGGCGTATTTTTGGTGTTTGACCATATAAAAAAGACCGAGCATTTTAGAGGCCATGCACTTTGATGATTCCTGCATTAATTGGCACATTGATTAGGACGTCATGCAGAATAACCTCAAAAAAATGGAAAGGGCGATAGCCAGTCAGAAGCGGATGTCATCCCACAGCATCTAGCCATTGACAGTGACTAAAAAGCAACATTTATGTTTTAGGCATATCTAAATTACAACTGTTTTGTTCACTTACCGCATGCCTGAAGAATATCTGAGAAACCAGCGTAAAAACTTGACGAAATGAAGTTTGTTGAATTCTCCAAAAGGCTTATTTCCAGCAAAGGAGACAGCTATCTTCGAGACGTAAGATAGGCCTTCTTGTAAACCCGACCAGAAACATTGCTGAGTAGTATTTGAATAAGAAAGCAGTTACTTCATTCAACGGCTTAGTTTGTTTAACCAATGTTTTTGGCAGCAGTAGTTTTAGCATAACCGAAACACACGATTAGTTAGAATCTATTTGACTTTTTTCCGTTTTACGAAGACTTCACAGAATATAATTTCTCGTGGTAGGTTGCCGTAGTAACCAATGGCTCTTTGAATCAAATCCATTATTAACAGAATGCGTGGGGCGTTGTCTGTGAAATGCACAGCAGCGTCCTTCGTCTTTAATGCCTATGAGGTAATCATAGCAGTCCCCCGTCTCAGTCTCCTTTTATGCGACTGTCTCTGAGGCTGGGTTCGAGAGGGAATCCGAAACGTCAGGCTAATAAAGGCCTTTCCCAGTGATCGCATCTCCTTCTTCACGAGACTCAATCAAGGTGTCACCTGGTCCCCAATTCATGTTCTATCCCTACACATTGGCTTAACGTGTGATGTTCGAGGTGTTAATGCACCTAGTCTAGTCCAGTCTACTCAACGTTTCTTGGAATATTGGCTAGGAGGGTTTCGCGGGAAAATGGAGCAGATGCGAACATGGAAAAGTAAATGGCCTTTTCAGAATTATCAGTTATAGTGAATACTCTCTAGTATTTCCTCTCAGTAAACACACCAATCTGCTCTTGACCTTTCGTTCTTGTGAACTACTTTTCATCCCGCTGTCCAACAGTAGATTAAGGGCCTCATCCTCCCAATCGTTCTTCCAGCTAGGGATGAGCTTAACCGTCTTTCAAATAAACGTTTGATATTTCGAGGTAATAAATAGAAGAAAAGACGTTAGGAAGCGCTTGAAAGACAAGATGCACTTCAAAATGCAGTCTATCGAATACAGCGGTTATTTTTTCGTGTTGCAGATTGACATGCAACTATATCGCAGACAGTGAATAGTACGCTCTATACCGCAAATTAAGGGAAGTAGAGAGAAAATTCAAGATAGCAAAGTTTTGGTGCAGTATTCTGCGACAAAAAATCAGCCACTTACTTTCAAACAACTTCTAAGCCTACCATACAACCTCCGCTTGTCTGAGGGCTTATTCGGCGAAAGTCAGGGCAGCAAGCCTTCGCGGCTAAAATCACGCTACACAAAAGTCGATAAATATCGATCGATTTTCGAGCTTTGTGCCTCAAGCATCCTCTCAAGGACGCGAATGCTGCTTTCACCAGAAGTTCTGGCTTAGACCAAAATATAAATAGATTGGCTTGGAGTAGTGTCATATTCCACAAGTTATGTATGTGTGATAGAAGGAAAACCGGAAAGATCAGCCAGCTTATACGAGCACAAAAGAAGACCTGAACCTCGCGTACTCAAAGTTTAAACAACTCGGTACCTGGAACGGAAACGCACTGCAAATTCAACAAAGTGGTCAGATGTAACAAACGCGCACTGGATCATATGCTACTGGATCGCAGGCTTGTGCTTAAGGATAAAAATGAAGTATACGTTCAGTTATGTTTACGGTAATAGCTAACTTAATGGTCAAACAGGTCCAACATGGTGAGAGACCATTTATATCCGTTTGACGTACTTGTCTTTTTTAGCATTTCGCAAAACGTATTTGCTACATCAGCCAAGCAGAACGTTTTCAAGCTCATCAATCGTTACTGTAAGAGATGCCATTGAAGACTGATCGGCAAAGGCGGCTTTATTGATTGACATCGAGTCTGTATCGCAGTGGCGGTTGGCACTCGATAGAGTTGGTGTGAGCTTAGGCTCGCAAAACAGGAGCACACTTAAATGGCATCTCAGAATTACAAAGCTTCCCTCACACACCTGCTGGGTCTCCGGAATATGCTGAATTAGTCACCCACTTTAATTGAATTTAACGTAGAGCCGAAGACTAAACAGAAGTCAATTGGTATCACCTACGGAAGGATTAAGCCTTTAATACAAACCGCTAAAAGCCCTCCGTAGCAAATAACTCCGATTACTTTGAGGTGGAGAGAGAAAAGATCGCAGCATCCGCCTCTGCTCCAAGATTGATTATCGACATGGGGGAGACGTCCGTTGTGAGATAATGTCCTACGAGGAAACGGTGATTCTGCAAACCTATCTTTCGTGGTGGAAAAACACCGACACAACCCGTATGTTCGGCAGTAGTACAATCTATTCACTACATGAAACTGTCTGAGTAAGAGGTGACTATAAGTTTTAAGTTGCTAGAACAGGAGCCTGAATCAAACATCAGAAAAGATCAAACGTACAAGCAATTGACCAGTTTGTAATGCACCCATTTATAGACAATTATTGGCAGAAATAAGAAAGATCAAAACCGCAATTTCTAGCTAACGATGGCGCATAAGTTAGAAATACCATGCTAGTGACCGTTGTCTTTGCTCATAACACTCCACTATGCCACTACCTTGGAAGGCTCTAAATTGCGAATGGAAGGGTACACAGGCTCGCAGACACACAGCTCGCAGGCTGCCCCGCAATTAGTCCGGATATATGAGCAGGGTCCGCACCCAGACTTTACTTTGCAAACCCTGTCACGACGCAGAGATTACTTCTAGACTGAGAGTACGATATCGCTTCACTCGGTGGACAGTCGAACGTAACACCATCTGAGAATTCCCTGCCAGACCTCTAGATATTTTTTCTCTACTATAGTTAACAGGGGGCTTTTCTGTGGGTGCCTGCGTGCAAGTGCAATGACAATTAGAATTTGGACCATTTACGCAACACGGCTCGGTCTTGGAAAGTCTTACGCAAAAGGAATTAAGTCCGTCCCTTGATGCAAGCCCGTTTGCAGTTGGCTTAAGTGACTGACTCCACTTGAATAAGGACTCGCCCTCTCGCATAAGTTGCAAGGCGTCTCACTGGAAACGTAATATGCAAGTATTCCGGCGCTTATATCGTCCGTCTCGTGTGCCTACTCTCTGAGTCACTTGTTTTTGCTTACTTCACCACTGCCTCCAGATTTGATCTAGTTTTATTCCAGAAATAAACTGAATTAGCTCCTCTACCCGTGTTTTTTTCGCAACTTGATGGTAGTCGTAAACAAACGGCTACAGTGGTGGTGGGACACTCACCGATCTTGTTACGGGGCATACACGTCCCGTAGTGCCTTGGGGCTCACTCTAGAGCACCCGCACCAGCCGCATAGTGGTTAACACAGTCAATATACCCGTTTGCAACCTACAGGACAACGAGCCCGTGGGTGAATGGTCAGGCCATTGGAACCAATAGGTCGTAGTTTCAATCCTCATGAGCTGCAACACCTGGGGTTGTGTATGGCGGGCTGAGGAGAGCTAATAAACTGGAAATGGTCATTTCGGCCCTTCTTATCTTTAATCTATAATTTTCAAATATTATAGTCTGGACATGTTAGGTTATCAGTTCTAAGGGCAAGCAGGATTGTGGAACCCAGCGTAAATAAGCAAATGAACGTCAATGCACTCATTAAGTCAAAATTTTGGGGGAAATACTATCCGAGTGTTCAGAACAGCGGATGCAGTCAAGAAAAGTTAGGAGCTAAGTCGTTTGAGAGGAGCCCTTTCACATAGAGGTTCAGAATGTAATACGTTCCGACCAGATAAAAAACGTTGTTTTTGGAAATTATAATTATAACTCTGATTTTAAATTGACCCTTACCAAACCCGAATAACGTGATACATGGATTGTCTCCTGAGATTTCTGCTTCGTTTTCATCATACTTAAATCCATCATGCATGCGTCTGAAAAGAATCCGGCTTTCGTATTAATAATTAACTATGGGCCGTTGTACAGAGACGAGACTTCACAATTCAGTGCGTGCCCACTCAGAAATGTGGGGCTCCAGACGCTTTATCACGACTGAGCGTAGGTGACGAAAAGCAGGAGGATGTGGTGGTCGCAAGCACTTTGATAAAAACGAGGACGAACTCAGAGGAGTCATCCGACAGGTGCCCCTCACAGCCGAACATATCAGGGCAACCACCACAGCAGGCCCACTATTACGCCAGGTAAAGGAGTTTATTCGGAACGGTTGGCCCATTGAAGATAGGATACATTAAACTATGAAGCCCTTCAGGAACCGGAAGGAACAGTTGTATATGACTAAAGAATATGTAATCTATGATGGTACAGTGGTGATTCCAGCCAAACATCACCAACATGTTTTACGTGAACTCCACACCGGACAGCAGGGTATGACCCGTATGAAACAACGGGCCCGCAGGTACGTATATTGGCCAGGGGTTGATGATAATGTGGAATCGTTCGTTCGAAGTTGCGGTCCATGTGGATGTTTCGCTAAGAACCTACCACCAGTGGCTGGTGACCATGGCTGGTGACCAGACCGTGGACTAGAATCCACATGGATTTTGGTAGATCATTCTTCAACCGAATGTTTCTAGTAGTCGTCGACGGATGGTCAAAGTGGCTAGCAGTTTTTGAAATCGTGGCAGCTACTACAGAGGTCACAAAAAAAAGGCGGAAGAACTTATCTCCAAATATGACATCCACACAGAGATTGTGATGGATAACGGCACCCAGTTTACGTCATCATTGTTCCGACAGTTGTGCCAGAAAGGGGGAAATCCGACATGTGACGTTTCTGCCATTAAATACCCAATCGAACGGCCAAGAAGAACGTTTTGTTGACACTTTCAAGAGAGCTATGAGAAAGATGTGGAACGCAGGGGCTAAAATGGAATGCCAAAACACATTCTTTCTGGCCTACAGAATAACCCCGAAAAGTGATCTTGGTGACCACACACCAGCCGAGCGTTTTTTGGACAGTCAACCTGATTTGCGGCTACAGTATCTTAAACCTGAGGTTGGAGTTTCCCAACCGCCAAAAGACTACTGTCGAGAGGGAGAAGAGTTGTGGATCCGAAATTACAAACCTGGCAAGAAACCGTGGGTAGAGGGCACTGGCAGGAAGTTGAGAAGCGTTGTCTTCGAGGTGGAAACGGCAACGGGAAGACTTAAGGGGCGTACGAACCGACTTAGACGGAGCTTCACCAAGGATGGCCAAATAGCCGTCGATTTGCTATGTGACACTTTTGAGGTCACGACTCCTCGAAGTGGACACAAAACCACCTCCCGTCCACAAGAGCGATGGAAAAACACAACCGCCGAAAAAACTCATCATTAACCTGTAGCCGACACCCAACAATGCCATCCATGTCCGGCGTCCTTGTTCAAGCTCACTTCCTCAAGGTCATGCAACGTCGCAGCGAGTGGTTTCAGAGTCGCTGACCTGCAGACACTTGACCGACTTCCGCTCGCACACGCACCTGCGTCCTGATAGTCGTGGATGCCCAAGTGCCCTTGGCCGACGCAGCATGGGCCATTAGACACGACACCACTCAGGTAATGCAACACACCCATTGGAACACTTGACTTGCTCCACAGGCCTATTTAAGCAGCTGCCACAACGGTCTCATTTTCTCTCAGGCATGGCTGGACGCAATCAAAACTAGTTTTGGCTTCGCCGGTTGCCACTGCTGTCTGAGGCAGCAACTGAGGGTTCTGTGCAAAATAAATCCCTCATTCTGGTGCCTTCTAGCCTGATGATTTTCGTGCTCTGACTACAACCACTGCTTTGACCCCTACAGACTCGTCGAAGAAGCGATCTGAGGTCCACCTTCCGAAGGCGGGTGGTGTTACGGCGACGGGAACCGCAATTGAGTGGCGTCCCCAGGCGAAAAGAGCACGTGATGACGCACGCTGAAATAGGCACGCGCGAACCAGGCCACCAATCAGTGTGCGCCGCTGCGTCGAGTATGCGTGCTGCCCAAACTTTCGAGAAGTTTCCGCGAGGGTATTCCAGCGTGAGATGTGACCACTCAAAGTGAAGCACGTCGTATGCCAGAGGGTTCCAGAACGCTCTATGCGATTGTCACGCCATTGGCCGGAACGTTCGAGAACGCCCAGAACCCAAATGAATAAGCGAGAGTTTAGGAGCTCGAGATCCGCTGTCTGGAATAAACCAGTTTCTTAAGAAACCCGCTCTGCCTTCCTTCCCCTCTATCACACCCGTCGGGATCGAACAGGCCGTTTTAAAATGCCAACGATTTCCTTAAGGGCCAGAGGACGTGATTGTGGGAAGTGTTGAGCCTTTTGTTTTCTCAAACGAAAATCCTCCATGGCCGAGCTCACAATGCCGGTGGTGTTCAATCTCGGTCCGAAGTTATAAAGTTGTCGACTAGGCACATTACATCAAAGTCCATGATTACTCTTGCGGTCTTCGGGTTTTTTGATAGGCCATTTGACAATATCGATAGTCCTCCGTTGAACTGTGCAGAGCTCTGCTCCGATCTTCACAAAACTCTCAGTGCATTCAAAAGCTTAGAGCACCTGACCACTGCTGTGATCCGAAGTTTTAATTCCGGTTGGAAAACGTACATCCAAACAAAAGAACTAGGGTGTTCGGATTGGGAGCGAAACAAAACTCCACGACCTTAAACAGAGGGCCTCCCTTTGGTGAGTTAAGTGCGAAAAAATTTAGAATCCCACTTGTTGCTTAAGGATTCCATGCAACCCAGAACACTTCGAACGGTCACCATCCTGAACAACGATATCATATGTAACTACTGAAAAAACGAGAAGCGAGGACGTGTGTAATGCGGAAATGGTAGAAATAAGTTTTTTGTGTTGAGCTAAAGGAAAACATGGACAAAATATACCTCGAAGAATAAATGTCAACAGATTGTGTCTACAATATGTGACCAATCTCATGAGACATGACGACGAAAATTCAGACGATTAATGGTCATCAACTAAAAGACTGCGCACTGTATTTATTTGCCTACCTCTTCCAGAAAATGCCTTTTTGCATGCAGAATATTTTTATAATAAGTTTATCAGTCAAAAATGTTTACAATTTAGAGTGGTATGTACCTTTACGTTGTATGCCGACAGGTTCCTATGCCTAGGCATAGTTAGCGAATCGGTGCTTGTATTTCTTTGAAAAGAGAGTAACCTAACCTTTTGAGTTTTACAAGACGGGACTTTGCGCACTTTAAACTTTATTCATTTCGCTTCTTAAATCAGATGAAGCAAGGTGCCAAAAATTTAGACGTTTCATCGATTTTAAAAAAATCACACTTGCAAAGCTGTGTGATTTGATGCCCTTAAAACAGTAATAACGTCTACTGGCAGTCATTTGCTTAAATATTCCGACATGCTTCAGCTCTTACGATTGAATTTTTATGTGAATGTGGATTGACCCCCACCAAAAATTATTTTAAATTTGAAGCGTGTGGTAAGAAATCTTTTATATGGTATAGTTTACGCTAATGCGTAAGTGAGAAACAGAGAGGACAGAATAGAAACAGTTTTTGCAGTATCTTAGAGAGAGAGTTCTTTAATCTGCAGCAGAAAAATTATCGCTAATTTTAGGGAAGTCAAAAAAACGGTCAAACTTCCCCATTTTTACTTTGACTTAACCTTGATAAAGCCAAAGCATGCAGACATCCATCAACGTAATATCTAATTAACCCGCTTTTTAAAGAGGTAACTTATTAGATAACGTTATTTTATTGATCATAGGCGTATTAACTGCCGAATTTTATTGTGGGTGTTCATTTGTCTCAGCAATTAGCTTTCTTATTTGGGTAGGTACGCAAATATAATTCAAACGGTCATCTACATTAGAAAGAATGTCCAAGAACGCAATACTTCGGTAAATGCATTTAAGTAATATCTTATTTTAAAGTTTTAACAAACACAGAACAGAATCTACAGTTATTGGATATTGACTGAAAACACGGAAAATCGGGAAGTATTCACCACTTTTTCCAGAACGATCTGAAACTCATCATAATTCAACACCAAAACTACTTATAAATTTTTTACGAATACATCTGACAATTTTATTTAAGCTTATTGGTTACTGACCAGCCTATCAATGTGTGGCCTAATTAAAGATTTATTTCTGTGACGTCGCGATCAAAAAAATCAATCAAAAACCCGTTTGCCGTAGTCACACACATCTCAAACAATCTAGAAAGTGAAGAAAAACAATCATTTCTCCTGGAATCATGTGAGAAACTACTTCAAATGGAGGCTGTTTGTTAACGGCCACCATTTCATGTGAGAAACTACTTGAAATGGAGGCTGTTTGTTTACGGCCACCATTTATTCGTGTGTGCAAACTGCAATAAAGGACTATTTTCAAATTTTATTCTCTAAGTGCCGATTTATTTGCTAGTTTTTTTTCTGTACATCTGAAACTTAAGTTTACTCAGATACAGTAATTTTTCACATTTTCGGAATTCGCTAATTTTCTTAAAAATTGGTATTTATGAACAACGTAATATTAATTTCAGTATTTCTTTTATGTTTTGAATTTGCTCAGAATTGTTAACTTGTTAGTGCCGGCTAGCGAGTAATTAGCAAGCTTTCGTAAATTTTGGCAATTTGCGTGGTTAGGTTACGCATAACCACTCGAACTCTTTAACCTAAGCTTAAAACATTAGCTCTAAACCTAACCTTAAAAACCTAACGTTATACCCTACTCCTAACCCGGACTTTAGGATCCTAACCCCTACCTTGAAATCGACCCCAAATTCTAAAGCCACTCAGAAAATCCTAAACTTTAAACCCTAGCCATCAAAACATGGCACTAACCCCAACCTTTATCCCTAGAGCCTTACCGTAACCTGAAACCCTGTACCCTAAATCAACTACTTAACCATATTTTAGCCGCTAATATCACCGTCACAACACCACTACCCTGAAACAAATATATCCATCTAAATAAAATAAGTAGGCAAGTTTTACAATAAGATATATGTGAAACTACATACGGTATCTTTGCTCCAACCCAAACTGGGCGATAGAAAATTCTGAGTCACATACACACCAGTGTTCATACCAGACATTCGTTTATACACAGTGAGCATGACTGGAGCGTGGCAATAGGAGAAGGTAGTGGCAGAAGATCGACTCACAGGCCGTAAACGCCACGTGAGTCGACAACCAAGTTTATCTAAGGCTGGCAAATGCGCTGCCGCTGCTGCTGATGCATCAATGCCAAAACTCACAGTAAAAATGTTTCGCTGATGCTCTTAACTATAATCTAATTCACAATAGGCCCTCGAAAAGTAGTATAATTATAACGCAGCGTTACTATTATATTTAATTATTTTAGAGACTTTGAACGGTAAATTACGTATTTCAAGGAAAAACATCTGTGTAACATTAAATTAAAATGTGTGCCCATAGTAATAAGTCAAGTGCTGTTGCACTTAATTATTTTTACAATGTAGTTATCCCCATCACATAATTGGGTATATTTCGTGCTCTGTGGTGTATAGCATGGGGTATGCGGTAAAGGGATTCCATGCGTGATTATTCTTGGAACTGCCGAAATTGACGGGTGTTTGACGCTAAATCAACATAAAGTAGTCTGATTTTGGTCTGTGAAATTTTCGGGGACTTAATATTATCTCGAAACTGAGCCATTCGTGACTTAACTCGATATCTCGGAGTTTCATATCGGAGATGAGAAATATTGAAAGACGCGAAAGGCCCTTACCACATTAGAATTTAGCAAAAGTTACGGGCTGAGTCACAAGTCACTTCGAAGAATGTAGTTGCTATTGCACTGATAAATCAACTGTAAAAATATATTAAAAATTATAAAATGTTTTTAATTAGTGGCACGAATGGAAAAATAAAGCTCGAAATAATCTGATTGTACAAAAACTGGAGACACAGAAACCCATTTCGCGCTTATTACCTGCCACTCTCCTTGGCTCATCCTAACGACAGTCAATCTGCCCGCGTATTCGCGTCCCTCGCATCGGCACAGCCAAGATGCCAATGTTTCCTAATAGGACCATATAAGAAACCAATGGCTATCACCAGCTGGTGAAGACAAACGTTCCAAAGTCTACAATCACACTTGTAAAACGGCAGCAGAACAAATTGCGAGGGGTGCACACAAGCCAAAGGACCCCGTGAACATCTGCGACAGTGGTTTTGTTCTGCAACTGCGGATAATTACGTCGGTCGCTTCTCCGAGTCAAAATACTTCAGTCTAGTATGGAGCGATTAAACGGAATTCATTTAAGTGCATTTTGCCATGGTCAGACATAAGTCGGGCTGACAAAATGGCCTAAAAAGTGTCCCGCATCGCTTAAGTGAGCATACATTTGTACTGTCACGTCTCCTTGCAACGGCATACGGGGTAGTTTCGATAAAGAATATACTCTAACCTCAATAGGGACATTCAGATGGGAAGAATAATACCTTATGTAGTGTGTCGGCTCTCGACGCCCGCAGCACCGAAGTTCATCGGCTAGCGCAGCAACCACAAAGGACCAATCTATCGTGGTTGAAATTGGTATGTAGGCTGGCTGGACTGGAGAACATCATCCCATTCGATCAACCTGCTAAATGCCCGATCCTCAGTCAATGTTTCCTAATCCTGTAAAGAATAAAGCTCTACCATATACGCCTGCTTCTATTTACTCCTAGTCTGGACCTGCTTTAAGGCCGTAATTCCCAAGTCACCTTTACATTATTCGCTGCGCTATAGTTTTTGTTACTATAGCATTATGTTTATCAAGCAGGTTCGTAGGTAGTTTTTATTGGCGGGCAGACAAGAGCGGTGGAAGGTAAATGATTTTCTATGATAAAAGGCGAAGTCTGTCCGAGCTGCTTAGGCGAAAGGTTGTGGAGCTCTGCCATCAAGAAGAGCCCTCGCTTTCTCATTGTAGTCTTCTCGATTCATCGCGACAGTCGATGGCCCTTTATCAGCTGGCAGAATGATAATTTTGTCGTCTTTCCTCAATTCCTTCCTAGGTTTTGACTCACTACGAAATACATCGGCGCCATCAGCAAGGAGGTAACACTTTGTTAGACAAAGTGTTTTTCGTCTTTGCTTATTTCAGTTCTCATCAGGATAGCTTCCAGGGCTGCAATAAATTCGATCAAGTCGGCATCTGCGGTATTAAGGCAGGCTTCAAGTCGCAGAATTTTACAGACCAGCACTGAACTCACAGACAGGCAGTAGTAGATTGTCTTACTAAACTACTTAGAGAGTAACGGCGCAAGAAATGGCGCCAAATGAAATTAACTGACACGGCTCTGTTTCGATTCTATGGTCTGCCGAAAATCCATAAGTCAAATGTCCCACTGCGACCAATCGTTGCTCTAAAAGGCAACCCTACCTTTAACTTGGCAAAGTGGATGTACTCCAAATTGCAGTTCCCTCGAGGCAATTCACCTGTCTCAGTCCGGTCAGACCCTCAATTCCTCGAAGACCTTCAAGGTCGGACGATTCAATCGGATGAAATCATGGTTACTTTCGACGTGACTTCGTTATTTGCATGCATCCCACCGAACTTGGCGCACGAAGTCTTGAGGCTTGAGGAGGCATTCGACGAGGCTCAGATTTCACTAAAAATTGAACGCCTCATAAGGCTTTTCGAATTGTGCCAAAAAGCTTACTTCACCTTTGCTGGAGTAACCTATGAGCAGATCAAAGGAGCTCCAGTGGGCTCCCTAATCTCCGTTTTGGTGACAGAATTGGTCCTACAGGAGCTAGAAAGCTCCGCTTTCATTCAGACTGAGCCTGCCTTTTGGGGCCGTTACGTTGACGACATGTTTGTTATTGTCAAGAAAAGCATGCTGCAAAACTTCCATAACTGGCTCAACTGAGTCTTCCGTGATATAAAATTCACGAAGGAAGAGAAATACGAACAACAGGTGTCGTTCCTTGATGTCCTTGTCAAGTGAAATCCCAACGGCAAAATTGAGACGATGGTTTACAGTATGGCAGCGAACCCATATAACTCTTCAGCTTTCACAGCAACCACTCATTGTCTCACAAACGAATCTGTGTGAGAACGTTCTTTAAACGGATTCAAACGCATTGCAGCAAGCCGGAGGAAAACTTTCTCGAGACCCGAAGGTTCCACGATCAGTTTATGCGAAATGGCTACCCGAAGGCGTTTATAAGCCGAAGACCCAATCAGAAACATAACCAGGGATATGGCACGCTCTGCCCTATATCAAGTAAGTCTCAGAAACGACTGAGCGCATTGTTTCCGGAATAGGTGTATGCATTGCACACCGGTCCAAAGCTACTATGCGCAGCAGAGTGAGGAAAATAAAAGCCTGACTAAACTCAAAAGAGCAATCTGTGGTAGCTTATCACATCCCACGCCTAAACTGTTCTTATAATTACTCAGGCTTAGGGAGAAACCCAACCTTTGCAAGCAACTAGACCACGTGGTAAATCTACAATTGCCCTGTTGATTTTCATCCTGAGATGTTTCATGGCTGTAGTTGTCTTAGCTCCTCCCACACATTTTCTTTTCTCTGAAGTTTTAAGCTAATGCGTTGACCTAATTATTCTTTACGTTGTCCGCTGACCCTTGCTGTTATTTATTGATTTTCTGTACATTCAAACTGCTGTCCACTTTCATTCGTTATCTGTGTTATGCACAGACGGGTTGCAGTTGATAAGCCGTCACAAAATTTGTTGGTAGCAATAACTCCTGCTGCATGCTGCTGTACCCGGGAAAAAATGCTTCAAAGTGAAGATAGCTGTTGACTGATGTGGGTGGGGGCGCAGTGACTGACAAGACCTTGCGACCGGTTTGTGCGCCGCACATTACCTGCGCATGCCGCAACGGTTCTTCCTTCATGCGATTTTTATGGCACTTTTTATGCACGTGATCAAAAATTATCCCGTCAACGAACTCTAGGAGGCGTGTTGTGGGAGATAAACGCAGTGTTCTATATGTGGCGCCAGCAGATGAAGCATGACGCTTAATACAACATACAAAGGGGTTAGACGTGTGCGGATGTGCACAGTCGCATGTTTCCCTGTTGCAAATACAAACGACCCGGTTGGATTGTGCGGTGCACATGGTGGAGTTCACATAAGAGCAAACTTGGGACTGCAGATTCAGCTGGTGAAGAGTTACCGCTCAGTGAACTAGCACCGATAAAACTTATTATTTATAAAAAGAGACAGAGGGCAAGTTCGTGTCAGTCGAGGAGTTGTGAATAGCGGAAGGACTGGTCCAGTTCAGTCCAGTCAACGCGCCCACGCCGTGATGTGGAGAAGGTTGTGAAGCTGCCCTATCGCTAGATGACTGCCGGCCTCGCACGGTTTACTGGTGCATGGGAGAGGGCAGAGATAGTGAGGTCGACTCTTGGGGCTCCATTCCCACGGTATAACAGCAGATTCCTTCCTATAACCAATCTAACACACGTTTAACCCATCACAATGCACTGAAATTTGCGGTTTGGAAGGCTGCCAACTCATGAGATAACTCGATCCTCGTGGTCGTGTGGTTTACGTGGGGTGACTGACTTGAGGACTGAGATAAGGGCTTAATGTCTCATTGCGAATGTGGACTTTATAGCACTCCCACTCAGACAGAATCTGAGTGGTCTCCGTTGTTCTGTGGAAAACCTAGTGCGTTACTGTTGGGCTAGGTTGGCCGTGGCACATATAGACAGACTGTTTAGCTTCTTCCGTCACTACAACCGAGCTCGCCTTCGGTTGTCCTGACACCGTCCACTCAGTTTGTAGGTGATGGAAGAGAGAGAGTGCGACAGATACTGTGTAAGTCTGCTATAACTATAAACGAAGTCAAGGGAAAGGCCCCATCCTGCGCACACGTGCTGAGGGGCACATGGTGGACATCGTCTCTTGCGATGGTCGAACCGACGAAAATGCCCACGGGAATGAACTGTTTTATCATACGGAGGAACACCATCTCACTTAATAAAGTAGATTCTCTGGTAACGGTAGTGTTGGTGTATCACCAAAGGAACCAAAAGCCACAGGCTCGTGTAATAGGGGACCAATGGTAATAGGTGGCTTATACCAAATGCGCAAAAATATAGCATAGAATTCGGACCACAGAGTGATGACCATCCAAACCTTTGGTCCAGTTAACCCCAGTTTTCAGTAATATTGTGTTTGACTGGACAGTGAAGTCCGACGATTTAAATCGCTTCCCGTTTCCCCACTCTTTCTCGATGCCTCGTATAACGTGGTCACATTTTCTTCAGAAAACGCCTTAAGGGTCATCGAAAATATGCTAAAATGAATGAGAGGCAGGAGTGCTTGCGTGGAAGACAAGTATGATGATCTAAAAATGCTGCACTACTATATGAACATATCGGAATGGTTTGTGTTGATAGCCTGGGCTTTTATTAAGTAGGCGCGCTTCTGACGGACGTTGTTCATGACGCTATTCTGAAAGGGTAGAAATACCAATCCTAATTTAGTTCACTTGGTTAGCTACGAATGCTTTTCCGTGTAAATGGGTGGGAGGTGACACGATTTGGCGAAATGAGTCGTATTGTGGTGGCCCAGCGCCGTGTGTATGTTGAACGCTGAACCTCCCGCACGTGCGTATGCGCACGTGCCCACCAGTGGCCGTCTAGCCCTCGACAATCCTGGCTGTCCACACCGGCAAATCATCTTCAGGGCTGACTCACACCTGACCCCGCTGGATGCCCTATGACGACCGCACGGTCTCGCACATTTGGGGACGTTGCAGACGCGGACGTGCCGTCGTCCAGCCGCCAACTTCCTCCAACCCCTTCTGCGATAGTTCTGTACAGAATAAACTATCCTCCCAACCGGCGTCCCACTTCTTATCTACTTCTACGGAACCGGGCCAGAAGGTCGTAGCGGCCAGGGCCTTCCCTGTCAACTTAGCCTGCTGCCATAGTATTGCTATATTCCATCACAAACATGCTTTGCAAATTATTTTTCGATTTCAGGTACCGCGTTGTTACGTTTCTCGATTCATACAGCTTCTAACAGACGTTAGGCCATCGCAAACGGCTAGATCCAGAAATAAGCCACGATGTCCACCCAAAATTGACTTGAGTTATAATGCGTTTATAATGAAGTAGACTTCCATCGCGTCTACTTCATTATATTTGGAGTTTATTTAGGATTTTTATGTTGCATTTTTTTAACTTTGGCGAAAGCAAGGTTAGGTAGAGTCTCAATTCGAATACCTAACCACCCTTTTCGAAGACATTTAAATATCTAGCGCAGTGAGACTCGATTACAAGTGTGCTTAAATTTCATTAATATTTCCTTCCTGGAGGGCGGAAAGAGTCCCGTTCGTAGGACACTGAAGAAACGGAGGAGACTGCAATGACCGTTTACGACGCATTTGCTATAATCCGTGATCAAGGCCGAGGGAGAGCGAGATGATAATTTCCGACTCATTTGTTATATCTTCGTTTTGTGAAAATGCTTTTAAGAATTTACATCCATTTTTAAAGTTTTCCTTGATTAAAAACAGATGGGCGATTCAGATATCAACTGTGAAACTTTCCTCAGAATTTAAACAAAACTTCGCTGGGTGAATGCATTATTAATTGTTGCATTTAAACGAGTTAGTTTCCATAACAACACACAAACTGTCTTTACTTATCATGGTAACGCCCAGTGGTCTTTATAGTAGAGAAGTTTAGATAATTAGAAAAACGGTAAGGCATCCACCCATTTGTTACCCATATCATAGTCGACTTTGCGGGAATATAAACGACGTAGGAAAGTTGGATTTACGTTGTTTCAGGGCGAAAAAAGTCCAAATGCCGTGCGTGCAATAACCTGTGACATATATAACCTTAATGTGTTCTCTATTTTTCATAAAATCTATTGGAGACTGGAGTGTAGGGGTGTGCATTTAGGGTTTCTACCGTGAAGGTTGTAGTAGGCCGCATCATTGGTCTCGTGCAGGTGGTGGCTACTCCTAACGCCCCCTACCTGACACCTAAACCTCATATGTGGCTCCCTGGGGCTAGACTCTGCCTGGCAGCCACACCCCAGTAGCCACCTCGACCGGTGGCTAAACCAAATGAGTATATCCAGTGTTATGTGTGTCCCACACCCGGTAGTACTGCTCCCCTTCACGTCATCATTCCCCTCAATCGACTTTAAAAAAATGCTATGGAGAAGGTGACATGCTGTTCCGTAGGTATGTCAGGCTAATTCCTGTCGTTCTTCCACTTAATTAAGCCGTGACCCGTAGTGGAGTCTTGGAGCCGTTTGGCCTCTCAGAATTCCTATTTAGGAACAACAATGCTTGCCTCCTCGCGGAGGAAGGGGCCAAAAAATTTTCCTTCAAAAAATGCTAGGATCGCATCATCTGCACGCTGAACGTGACACGCAGATGCACAGCTCAAGGTTGAAATTACGAAAAAGCCCCTGTCACTATACACATCTTCCCACCCTATGGGCTGCTAGAATGAGTCTGCTCACTCTAGCAGCCTGGACTGTTCATTTTCTTTCAAACAACCCGAAGGGTAACCGATCGGAAAGGAGGATTGCGCTATTCGCTCGATAACTGGTGTTCTACAAAGGGAACATCGTTACTCTCACCGAGACCGATTCTCTTAACAGGGTCAGATAGAGAAGATGGGTGCCGGATACACGTACGTCTGGGGCGAGCGCCTAAAGGCGGAGCGATGCGACTCTGACATCGCCTTTGTCATCCGAAACGACATCGTGGGACGACTGCTCCGTCTGCCGCGAGGCATAAACGACCGATTGATGGTTCTACACCTGCCTCTTCGGGGACACACATTCGCAACCATCATCATCGCCTACGCCCCCCCGCCCCCTCCCCATCAGTGACGAACTCTGGCGGGATGAATACCAAATTTTACGATGACCTGCACGTCCTCCTGACATCTGTGCTGAATGAAGACACAGTGGTTGTCCTTAGTGTCTTCAACAAACCACGCTACCTGGGAGATTGCTGGGTCATCACGGTCTCGGCGACTGTAACGACAACGACCTCCTTATTTTGCAAACCTGCGCTAAACACCACCGTCTTCTAGCCAACACCGCCTTCCGACGCGAGAGAAGGCAACATAGACGCATCTCTAAGCGCAGCACAGGCACCTGCTAGATTACGTTCCCATTCGGAGGTGATATCGACTGGATGTGTTGGATACCAATGTCATCTGTGACGCCGGTGGCTAGTGGATTACCACCTCATCAGCTCCAAGTGGAGTCTCTACCTGCAGCCTCGCATGAGGCCACAAGGTAAACGACAATCAGGTAGGTTTAATTCTGTTCTGCTGAATTCGCCTACTCACCGTTTTGACTTAAACAATTTAATGTGCCCATGGAGTGGAAGAACTGCAGACTCCAGATAATAACGCCACCGTAGAGACACGGGGGTGTCAACTGCAAAACGTCATCCAACCCACCGCCCTCGACGTCCTCGGACGCGCAGGTCGTCAACGCCAGAACTCGTTTGACAGAATGAATGCGGATATTGACAGTCAATTGTCAATCTGAACAGACTGCACAAAATCTACGGGCACAGTGGGAGCGACGCTAAGAAAGCCGCCTTGTTCAGCAACGGCTGCAAGAGATTCGGGTCCGCAAGGCTAAGGAACTCCAAGGGTACGTGTACCGCAACAGAACGAAAACTTCTTCAACCCTATCAAGGCCATATACGGGCACTGCATAAAGGGATCTGTGCCGCTGCTCACTCCGGAGGGAATGCCACATCTGACGGACAAATCACAAATTCTGAAGCGCTGGGCCGAGCATCTCAGAAGCATCCTTATCCACAATTGCCTAGGCCGTCATCGACCGGTACCCTCAAATGCAAATTATTCTGCCGCCCTGATTCCCAGGAAAAAAATCAGAGGCGTACACCAGCTGTCCAGGGCAAAGCATCGGGATCTGCCGCGATCTCGGCCGAAATTTACAAGCTTGACGGAAAAGGCTGATGAAAAAATTTATAACGATGTCCTAGTATGTGCGATTCCAAGGAAAAGTTCTGAGGATTTCAAGGGTGCGACCATCGTCCATCTCTATTATCCGAAAAAGTCAGCAATTCGGTGTTAACCGTAGAGGCATTTCACTGCTCAACATCGCTGGGAAGATATTCACTTGTATCCTTTTTAAACGTCTGAACAAACACCTAGAACATGAACTTCTCTCGGAAAGCCAATGTGACTTCAGAAGACACCGGGGATCAATCGGCATGATCTTTGTCGCCCGCCAGCTAGAATATACGAACCAACCTCTACCATTGTGGATCTGATGAAAGAATTAAAAGCGGTGAGGCGCTACGAACTGCTTAAAATTATGCATAAATTCTTCTGTCCTGACTGATTCACGTGCATGTAACATGAGCTCCACAACTGGATGAGGGTGTGTCTAACCAACAGCGGGACAGTCTCCAACGCAGTCACAGTAACCAACCGAGTGAAGCAAAACTGCGCAGTTGCTTCTATCCTATTAAATCTCATGTACACTGCCATACTGAGGGACGCCTACCGTGCTGAACACCCTGGGCTCCGCATCGCATTCAGAAATGACGGGTGTCTTCTCAATAGTCGGCGCATTCGGGCCCCAACACGGCTATCTACGACAACTGTCCCCGATCTGCTCTTCGTGGACGACTGCATACTCAGTACCACGACGGAAGAGGACACGCAAATGAGCATGGACCTTTTCGCTGCCAGCTGCACCAACTTTGGGCCGGCCATAATTAAGGACAAAAAGGTGTTTATACACCAACTGCAGCCCAACACGGAATACAGCCCTCTTCGAATCAGTGGCACCGTCATCCAAATCAAAATATGGGCAACTTCGCTTATAAGTGACGAAGAAGGTTGTTCGTTCACCGGAATCATGGCTTTATTCGTCTGAGCTTTCGAACTCTTACAGGAGTCCAGCGTCAGCGCCAGATCGATAAATCGATTGACCGGCATACAGGGTCCTGCGTATTCACCTCCGGACTGCGCCACTGGTGTCTGATTGGCCCCTGTACCCGTTCCCGCCCCTATAAATTTTGCTCGTTTAATGGCAGGATTGGTCCTACAAGAGCTGGAAAAGATCGCTTTCACCCAACAGCAGCCTATCTTTTGGCGCCTTTACGTAGACGACGCATTTGTTATCGTGAAGAGGAACATGCTGCAGCATTTCCATTATCACCTTAACTCGATCTTCCCAGATACACAATTCACGAGGGAAGAAGAAAAAGATTAGCAGCTCCCCTTCCTTGATGTGCTCGTCAGGCGACATCCAAACGGCGAAATAGAAACGGCTGTCTACAGGAAAGCGACGAACACCACACAGCTTCTCAATTTTCACAGCAACCATCCGGTGGCTCACAAACAAAGCTGCATGAGAACACTGTTCAACCGCATCCCGACTCATTGCAGCAACCCGGCGGAAAAAGCACGTGAGGCCCATTACCTCCACGACCAGTTTATGCGGAACGGCTATCCGAAGGCGTTCAGAAGCCGATGCCTACGATGCGGAGGACCCAACCAGAACCAACCCCTATGGTATGGTATGCGATGCCATACATCAAGAACGTGTCAGAAGCGACCAAGCGCACGAGGTCATGAGAATCAAGGACATATTAAATCTGAATGAGCAGTCGGGAGTAGTGCATCACATCCCGAGCCAAAACTGTTCCTGTAACTGTACAGGACAGACTGGACGTATGATTGGATCGCGCATACAAAAGCATAAGCTTGCTGTGAGACGGGGTGACGGTTTATCGAAAGTGGCTGCCCACACCTATGAAACGGGTCACGCAGATCATCGCTCACGTCAGATGCAAGACAAGCCGAGAATTGATTGAAGCCTGGGCCTCCGATGAGAACTCGGTCAATCGATTTATTGATCTGGCGCCGGCATAGAGGGCCCTGCGTAGTCGACTCCGGACTGGCGCCACTGGTGTCTGGTTGACCCTGCCCGACCCCTCTATAAATTGTACTCATTTATGTTGCTGTTTTATCGCTGACGCTGGACTCCATTGAGAGTTCAAAAGCTCAGACGAATAAAGCCATGATTCCGGTGAACGAACAACCTTCTTCTTCACTTATACATACACCTGGAATGCGGACATTCACCTCCATTTGTAAACTTCGCTTATCTAAGAAGTAAACTGTCACGCAACATGAAAATCAACGATGAGGTTGTTAATCGAATCTCCCAAGCAAGCCAGGTTTTCGACCGACTCCAAACCTCCGTGTGGAATCGCAACGGCCTTTATCTGAACACCAACCTGAAGACGTACAAAGCCGTCGATTTGACGACATTCCTGCATGGAGCAAAGACCTGGATCGTCGACTTAAACAATGTCAGGAAATTCAACCACTTCAGTTGCAGCTGCTTCCGAAGAATATTTAAGCTGCTATGCCAAGACATGGAACTTCTGGAGAGAACTGGAATCCTCAGCATCCACGCCATGCTGAGACAACTGCGACTACGATTGAGAGACGACCTAGTGAGGATGGATGACCAGCGATGCCCCAAACGACACTCTTACGGAGGTGTAGCTATGGGTGCTCGCCGAGGAGGACAAATATGACGATACAAGGACACCTTGACGAACTCTCTGCGGCAACTGAAAGTCAACCCGGAGACCTGAGAGGACCTCGCCCAGGGCTGACCGGCCTGGAGAAGAGCAGTAAAGACTGCGTAGCAATATACGAATTCAACCGGATTACCGCTGCTAAGGTAAAAAGGATGACCCACAAGTCGCAAGCGCCTACGATCCACAACGCCAAAGTTTGCGTACAAATCTGCCCCGTCGGACATATTGTGTCCCAATGCAGCAATGAGCTGAAAAACAACAAGCGCCCTATGGTCAACGTCATCCAAGTGTCCACGACGTTTAAGACAATGAACATCCCTATCGCTGGTGATCACACTTCTAAGGCCCCGCAACATCCGACCATCACCGTCACCTACATCATCCCTTTAACAGCCCCGCGGCTACAGATACGAAGACATACCCCCCCGCCGCCACCAACTCTCCCACTCCCACGACCGTTAAATCACCTCGGACATGCCGTTCGCCACTACCTTCAACATCACCGTTCCTACCACCGGACATGGGGAATCGATCACAACCTGTCCTTATTGCGATCGAACATTCACCTCACGCACTGGACTGGTCAGGCACTTCCAAATCAATCTCACAGAGACAGGCGAGCAAGTGCCATGAGCACCAGCCTCACCTACCTCAACTGCCCACATTGTCCATGCGCATTCACGTACACCATGGGCCTACAAGGCTATATGCGCCTCCCTTAAAACTTTCGATGGAATACCACCGGCCATACCACATCACAATCTAACTTTTACCCAACACCTTCCCAGGACATGAACACATATAATATCGCACATTACAGTTTTGTCGGCAATCTCTCCTAATTTCAGCATAATTTGACTGACTGACTAGGCAACTCCACTGGTGAATTGGGAAGGGTTGCCCCCAAAACCAGATTACATCCCCCCGTCAATCAAAACAATAGAAGCATTGACCTCAAGAAAACGCCATGCCAAATCAGCATAGCACCCTCCATCGCGGGAATGCACGAACGAAGTCCCATGTTTGATTACTAACTCGCAACTGCCCAATAACGGAAGTCATTGGTCCAGTAGGCCAAACTGGCCAATATCAACCATCATACGGGTTTCCCTAAGATAAGTGGTGCTACACATGCTTTTGGCGCGCGATCGGCGAAAAAAATAAGCTAAGTCTGGCACTGCGCCCGACCTCCTCATTTCCAGTCGGCTTGACTTTCCTACTTCGAAGTGGCGCGTGACGACTATAGCGGTGATTTTGGCCTTGTCGGCCACTGGGCCCGTGCCCGTCCCCATTCACTTTGACTCTGTCATACCAGTAGAACATACTAGTTGTGAGAAGAGAAAGTGAGTTAGATGCCACGCGAGGCTATCTTGTCATAAATAAAATGCACAATCAAGTCACTACTTCACCCGCTTAGGAGCGGTGATTCTGCTCGTCAATTAAGACGGCTTAACTACCGCTTAACTAAATACATTTTATTTAGACAAGTTGTGTCGTGGTTAGATATGCTATAAAGCACTATATGCCAGAAACGACGATCAACTTCCCCTGCACACTCAAATCAAACGTCCCCGTCCCAAGTAGAAATTCAAGATGTACGAAAAAACGTGTGCTCTAGAAGAAACCCAGTCACCGGACGAGAGCTGCGTCCCCCCAGGGGTGAGTCAACAGAAGTTTGGCCTGAGATGCGAGGCTAAGCGATGGACGGTTAGTCAGCTGACGCATCAGCCATTCTGTTATAGCAGGCGGTTCTAACGCGCGTCGCTTAGTTCGCCGCTCTTAGTCGAG
>WEDG01014281.1:0-17941 GCA_017591395.1 Schistocephalus solidus | reverse complement strand
AACGGCTTGCAAGCCCGAAACCCTGAGAACTTGTCCTTACCGCCACATCCCATGTTGTGAGTTCTCCAAAAGCCAGGGCCAACCGGGCTTGTAGCTCATCTCAGATTGCGTCGATCCGTGCTTTCACCGCCGGAAATTCGTTCACCGCCCAGAATGGTTTATGGCGGCGATCCAGGTTATTTGCTTCAACTAGAAAGCCTATCAATGGCAGCATCGAAATGGCCGATACAATTATGACAATTTTGAACGTTCTCGAAGTCCAGCTCTCCAAATTCGTGATTCTGCACAGTGTTGTGCCGTCAGAGCTGAACACTGCAGTCCCTTGATATGAGGCCTTAGATGGTCGATGGCTGAAACGTCTTTTCACCCCTTTATTGCGGTACGTAAACCCCTGGATTTACCCACCCTTTCAGATCATCCAGACATCCTGCAAATTCAGCCGTTGTTAACAAACGTAATCATAGCTTTTCGCAGAAAACAACCGAAGCGTCCATGTAGGCTTTGTATATCCAATCTTTCTGAGTAATTTGCTGATGTCGGCGATTTCCGTCAGACCAGTCCTGGTGTTAGACGGCGTGCGCGTCCGGACTTTAGAGGGCGGTGGACTGGGTGATATTTCGCAGTTGACAACAATCATTTCAAGGTGCCATTATTATCTGCAAATCGCATATTCTCGCTTTGCGTTATTTGTTTGCTGAAACCAAAACTATGAGCAGGCAATTTAACAAAAGATACTTTAAACCTAAAGCCGCGTATTCCTAATCCGGCACGGTCGCGTCGGAGCTCCTCATCTTAAAGATGACAGAGGCGGTGATCTGTCCAACCATCGGCATCGCGGATCGTCGGTATACCAGCGCACGTCCGCCGATTTCGCCTGGATCGAGAAAAGTCGCTGAAACGCCGCGACCGAGGGTGACATCACCTTATCCTGTCCCCGGAAGGCAGAAGATGTGTTGGCTCGCAGGAGACTTAAGTCCCGCCCACTCTTCATAAAAGAACGGCCGTTATCGTATGCAGCTCGAAACCGGCAACACCACTCCCTGCCAAAGAAGTGGTCCGTCCCGACGGGCGTTGAGTCACCGACAATTTTCCCATTTCGGCACAGTCAGCCAGCAGGGCGTGAACTTCTTAATTCCTCCTTCGCCAGCAACAGAGCTCGTTAATAAGGAGCGTAGGTGCTGATGATAGTACGAAACACGTCGACCTGCAGAGGCTCATCAGGCGATCATTGATACCCTGCGGCGACGAAGCGACGTCCCATTCCTCCGTACCAGTCCCAGCTTCGCTACGCCCCAGAACCAATCCATATGTCCGATCGTTCCAACGCACCACAATTAAATGCTCCACCATCGTCCCGTTCCCCACAGCACATGCAAAGCGCGTCTCCCTGCACGTCCAATTCACAGAAAATAAACCACAGCGACGGCCCATTATTCCAATAACTCCACGCGTTCCGAAATTTTCCGATCGAGCGATTCAACAGACCCAATTGACCTCAATATTTTCCGGCACCGTTAGCGAGGATTCAGAGGTTTTCCAAACGCTCTTCTGCAATTCATGAAAACCCTGCAAAACGCAAGAGTACCAGAGCAGTCCCGGGTACTTGACAGCAACCCGCCTAGGAAAATAAAGGCCATGAATTGGGAGAAAATACTGGAGCTTTAACTAAGTTGCATATTTTAACAAGCAAAAACAGAAACAAACTTAGAAACTTATCCTAAAACACGACGACAATACCGAGAAGACCCTTCGCAATAGGAAACGCAAACTCGCATATGCAAGCGAATAAGCATCAAATCACGATAATTAAGACATCCGCCGAACGAAAACAAGGACAAAGACGCATTATTGTTATTCCGCTCAGTCCACACAAACCACGCAAGGTTCCCATCCTTCATCGGACTACTAACACCGCAAGCATTGATTATTCTCAACAAAAGGAATAAAAGGAAATGAATTGAAAATCTCCAGGACCCAGATTGAGCTTCACTCAAGCTTCTGAAAAGAATCCGCCAATGAACTATCCGCACCCTTTCTCGAATGCTATTTCAAAAAGCATTTTGACTCCAGAAAACTTCCATCGATTCGAAGCTGGCACTCAACTCCCTTTTACAAAAGGGTAGCTGCATCAGTATAACAGACCCATAAGCGGCATACATCCTGGTAAGCTTATGGAAAGGACACCAAGAGCGAATTGCGAAATACGAGACTCATAATTGCCATCAACGTCAACACTTTTGACCAAAGAAAGGTAATACGACAAAAATTTTCTGAATTCAGAGCTGCAACCACCTGAAGATAACACGGATTCACATAGTCAAAGACCCTCAGCGCCTCGACGCCATAAGAGACGTTTACAAGCCAGAAAACGAATTAAACCCAGTTTACCTCTGAACAAAAAATGTCCCCATACCGACGCCAGGTCGTGCGAATCGTCAAAGATCACGTTCTGCCGTGGAGAGGTTACTCCAAGTTCAGGACTTAGTACAATACTGTTCCTCTATACGTGAACGATTGTGTCAGGATCGAACTGAAACAACGATGTTTGCCAACGGCATAAAATTCTGGCGGTCCAGAGTCGCCAACCGAAATAAACTGCAAATCAACTTAACACGGTCGGAGGAGTGGTCGAATCATTGGCACTTTTATTTAACGTTACAAAAGGTACCAGGCCCATCCATTTCCTTAAGAATTGAATGAATTCAATCGTTTACAAGTGGGCCCATATAATAAGTCTACGATCCAGAATCATATCTGCACATCAATGCGAAGAAGCCAGAACGGAACGGTCGATACAATAGCTAAATAACCACCTCAGCGAGTGGAGCTCGAGCTAACTATGACGTCACAACCTCATGTGCTATCAAATGGAGTCGAAGCAAGTTGTGCAAAGTCGATGTTTTCACAAAATGGTAGTCCCCACCAATTTCATTACTTTTCTAACTTATCGTAAACAAAGGTCTTAATGGTTTCATTTTCATCTGAGACCCTTATTGTGCTGTGTCCTCAAGGCACCGAGCAGGTCCTGTGTTTTGCTTTTAATTAATGAAATTTCGTCCGTAGTTAAACACTCAGTCTTTATTTATCAGACGATCTTAAATGCGTATATCTTCTAACTTTTCAGCCCAACGATGCAAGAAGAAACTGACGCAGATCTTGTTTGCCCTTTCCTACGTGGAGCAACGCAGCAATGGAATTTCACCCATAAATGCTCGTAATATGCCGGGCTTGACAAACTACCACAACCAAAGACATCCCCGACTGAATGTTCCAGCATCAAGGACTTAGGTTTAAGCTACACTACTAATTTAGATCTGTCGCCTCATATCGATCGAAGTACGCCGTCAGTTCCAGATTTGATTTATTCTCATATTTTATCATCCTGAATAGATTAAGACTTTATCAAATGGTCTCCCCAATTCTGGAACATTGACCGAGTGTAGCAGTTCTTTAAATCCCTTGGTAAATCTGGAACTCCTTGTCCTCTGATTGCTCGCCACACCTTGTCCTGCGTTAACGATCGTCGTCTGACGAACTGGTAGACTTTTTGCTAAAGGAACTACCAATCATGCCTCTGACACAGTTATCCAACAGGCTTTTAAATTTGATAATTAGCTCCGAAACCGAAGAACGGAAAAACGCAAGCATAGTTTGAAATACGCAATATTCCCAGTTACATATCTGCTTTCGAAGGCGCGCGTTTGTTTCTGGAGCAGTGGTTGGATTCAAGTCGCGTACTGCTAAACGATCACTGTCAGCCGTAATGCCCACAAAGTCATTTTCCTTGATAAAGTTGATTTATACTGGAAGGAGATTATAAAATTTGTCGAAAATGCCCTCGGTTTCCTGTTACCACTTCTCCAGGAAACGTGAATTTAAATTGCTACAAGCAACAGAGAAATGACTACCGCTGCTGCCATTTTGAACAAATTGCCTCCAATCTCATCTACGGCTTCGCGATAGCTCACTAACTCGCATGGAAACCAAACTTCACTTTTGGGATCTCAAGAAAACAGTACTTTTTTTTCGTTCTCAAGACGGCAGTATCTCGCCTATTACCATACAAGTGCCAATAGCTCTGAAAACGCACTTTCTATGATCCCACCTTTTCCAGTACAGGGCGGAGAAGCCACCCACAACGTTCAGTGGCCCGCAGAACCACCGATGAATTAGCCACTCTCCCAAAACAAAATCCACCTTGCCCACCAAACGTTCTTCAAACCAATCCCTTTTTGCTCAATAAAATTTCCCTTCACTCTAGTCTTTGTCCACTACCCAGACATATCGTTATAATAGAACATAGACAACACCTTCCGTAGCCGACCACGAAATCCTCTGCATAGAAATATACTCAAAATGATCGCCGAATACCGTGGAGGAAGCTGTATCTATATTAAACAAGCTGACATTTTGGACCTTAGATCATCGAGGACAATTTACTGCGGTTGACGAGAGCTGCTGGCTTCAAATTACCTTTATAGGAGACATTTTACTCACATGGCTGTGTCTCCAGCCCGCCCAATACCAGTGAGGATTTCGATCTTCGTCTCTCACAAGCATTCCATAGCGCTGCAGTTGACTGCAAATTTTAAAGCATTGCTAATTGCAGGTGATTCTCAACCTTCCTGACATTCGCTGGTTTCCGGTCCCACTCCGGCCCAGAATCGCTCGAGTGTCTTTTCTCTCGAGGGCGTAGATATCGGCATGTGGACCCAGGTTGCTGACTTCCCTCACCCGAGGATCAAGCATTATCTCTGATCACAATCTTTCTGCAGAGGTTGCCTGCCTGTGACAGCGCCATCATTACGAGCCGAATTTCGGGAGCTCGTGCATGATATCGTTGTCTACGCTACAACTCCGAAACCGATTTACGCCTTCAGCAAAGGATGTAAGCTTCTTTGATTTTCGATTAGCGCTTTCGACTAGAATTATTGATAAATCTTAAATCCCAAAAGTGGATCTTAACACTTTCTTGAATGTGCAGTGATGTACACGCTGTCATCGGCATTAGCTGTCACTGTTTAAGATCCACCACTTTCTCGTTTTGCATTTCCCGCAGAAATTACTAATGTCGCGGATGAGGGTTTATCTCCTTTATCTTTTTCGCCGCAGGTGGTAAACTCTCTCGTTGATTCCATTTGCCGAAAACGAGCATTTCCGTTCTGCACTTGATTCACCGTATTTTGAGCAGGCTAAAGAGAGACTAACCGAAGACATGCCAGCTGAAGAGGTCAGCATATGTCTTTGCAAAACCGTTCTTTAAAAGTGAAGCGAAAACTTTTTCACGCGCGCAATTAGAACTCCATAGTTAAACATGGCACCCCGTACTACTGGATTTCATTTGCAATCAGTAGTTGATGACAAATCGACGTGTATAGTTTTAACGCCTTTCTTGTCCAGCAATCATTTTCGCTTGAAAATTCGACCGCTCGCCCATCCAGGTTTCTGGACCAGTGCTTAGACCTCGAGCTCAGGTTAACGTTTGTACCCTCTGGGACGTGACCGTAGCCATTCGACGTTTTCCTCCAATCTTATAGTCCATTCAGACCAGATGGCGTACCGATTCAGTATTATAAAGAGGCCGGATGCTAAATGATATTTTTCCGGCCACTTCATGTAATAAGATATCAATCTGGCTCTCCGAAACTGAAAACTATTCCCAGTGCAAGTGAAGGACTCCGCATATTCTGCCTATTATCAAACGCGGCTCAATCTACGTCATTTTGATCGATTTTTCGCCAATCAACACCGCTGCATTTGCTTTCACAGCCGATCCTGGCACCTCCGATCAAAGATAAAGATGATGTATCATTTAACTGAGAATAACACCTATTGAGTGCAGCCCAGCATGGGATTCCTCAAAACTAGGTCTTGTGACACATGTCAGCTATGTTTCTTTGATCATGTTCTAAAAATCTAGGGGATAATGGCTTTTGCACTTTACATAGTCTATTTTCGATTTCACCAAGGCATTCGATCGTGTTGACATGCACTTCTTCTCCTGAAACTCTCTTTCGGTATGTGGTAAACTTCTGAGCGATATCTTCTCACCGAGCTCTCGTACACAACATGTTAAGATCTCCAGTGCTATCTCAAACTCGGCACATGTGAGGTGGAGAGTTATTCAGGGTAGTGTATAGGCCCCGCTTTTATTTTGTCTTTTGTCAATGATGTGCAGGTTTATTTCGAAAATGGTAGGTCCTTTAGCATGCTGACGATTTAAAGTTGCCTATCGATACAGCCGGCAGATCGACAGTGTGATCTATTAAAAATGCTCTCAGGCCTTTGCTTGAGTGAAGTGCTGCAGATGGTGCCTTTCCTTTCTTGGCACAAATGTTCCGTTATGGTTGTTGAAGGTGTCAACCATCAGCCTCATCTAAGCATAGTTGGCTCACGATATAAAATGAAACCTGGCGTTGTTATAGGGACCTGGGCATATCAGTATTCAACGGTCTCAATCTTTCAGGCATTGCGCCATGATTGTCTCCAAAGTACGCAGAACTGCCGAGTTTATCCTCGAAATTTTAAAACTATTCTTATTAGACTCCACCTTTATAAAAATGTACGATAGATATGGCCTGGAATACTGCTCGTTTCCTATTTAGCCTTCTACGTGCTAGCGAACGGTAGAAAATAGAATCGGTCAACACTTCTTCACGAAAAGAATTTTATCGTTGGAGCACCGTAATCTGTCGTATCAAGAACGCTGTGGGCTTGTTAACATTGATCCCATGCGATTTCGCCGAGTGCAGAGGGACTATTTTGCTGTTCAAGCTTTTGAATAATCGAACATTTTCATCCCCTTATCACTGTGAGGCCAGCTTAACCATCCTCAGCGCAGCAGTCATCGCAATGTCTTTTATTTCTTCCATTTGCTCGCACAGTTAAGTATCGACGGTTCTTTTCGGTAAATGGTACGGCCGTAATGGAATAAACTTCCCCACAATATAAAAAGTCCAACGGGTTATTCTTTGTTTAAGATAACCATTACTAGTTTGCATTCAAGAACAGTTTCAAAATTCTAGGCGCCGACATGGTAGAATCTGTTTTTCCTGTTCAACGGAGTGCGCGGCATCTGAACTCGATCCCAGGTGTACTCTGGGGATACGACACCGTCTCTGCAGCCTGCACCCGTTGACTTCTTCGGCAGGACAGTGAGCGACCGTACACGGATGCTTTTCTTACCCTGAGGCAGAATCCCGGTTCCTAGCAAAGACAGAGGGACTGCGCCCACAAACTGCAATTGTGTCAGCCCTTCCCTGATCTGAATTGCTATCATCCTTACAGGGTGCAGTTTTTCTGAATAACATGAAAAATAGGAAAAACACTTATAATGATATATATTCAGGGTCACTGCCAGCCTCTACCCACTGAATATTTCATCTCACAATGCCTGTAAACCGGTATTAAATACAATATTCTTCTTATTATTATTATTAAAAAGGTCAAGGCATTGAACTCCAAAACGCTTGCTTGACGCTTTTCAACTAACTCAAACTCGACCAGGTGCCAGCTAGCTAACGTAAACTTTCCATGGTCTCAGAGACTGGAAAGCTGGCTTATGCCTCCTTTATCGCCTAAATAATAGTTCAAAATATTCACCGAATTCCAGCCCTTACCCCCGTTAGTCGTTCGTACAACCTACGTAATTCTTCACTGATTATACCACCTCCTATATCCTTTCACATCTAAACGCTCTCTGTCCTTTGCTTCCAGGTATTTATTTCTTTTAAAAATAACCTTTCAATCGATATAACGTTATCAAATAACCTGTCTACTTTTAAGCGAAGACTGCACATTTATCTTAAAACTGATTCAGTTAACCTTTTATTTTCCTCTTCCTTCCCGAGCAGCTTTCTCCATGATCCCGAGAAAGGACCATCGGAATTGAGAAGACAGTCTGAAAATTATGTCTTCCATCCATCGTTTCCATGAACTATGATTTCTTTATCACCCATGCCTCCGTAAAATGATCGCTAAGCAATTAGAAGCCACCTACCATGCTGTTTCATATGCCCTCGCGAGCAGTGTCACGGTGTCGACTCTACATGGACTGTTGACGATCGTTTCTGGCTCCTCTGTTGGTGGTCTGAGAAATCAGCAATGAGAATTTCTTGGTCGCTTATCTGGCAATTCTACCATAAATATCACGATCTCTTATGATCCTTTCCCGTTCGACCCTAAGCGTATGGATGATGCCTGTGAAGGTTTCTCCTGTCTAGCATCCTTCTCAGTTATGCTTATGGCCATTCGATACGCATTGGGATCACACCTGCGGTGCTGAAAAGTAACCTCTGTCGTTACATGATTCCTCCCACAATGAGGAATGTTTTGAACTCACATATGCTCTCATCAGCATGTCGGTCCTACCTAACACCTATGTTTTTCATCCAGGAGCGAGGGTTTTTTCTCCTCAAAATCCCACAAACCCCATTCAAGATATGCCTCTTTTAAATTGTCGACAAGCAACAGAGAAATGACTACCGCTGTTGCCATGTTGAACAAATCGCCTTCAATTTCGTCTACGGTTTCGCCATCTGCATCCCCAGCTAACACTGCACGGAAACTGACCTTGATTAATCTTTTGGGATCCCAAGAAAACAGTTTTTCCTTTTTTCGTTCTCAAGACGGTAGTACTCCTCCTATTACCATACCCATACCAAGTTTACCAGTTACTCCTGGTAAACCAACTCAGATTTCTAGCTCAGAGACAAGTCCGGCTAAAGTCTCAACCACTCGAAAACCGCAAAAATTTAGCCTCTCCATGAAAACTACTCCATTACGATCGCCTATTTCTCCCAAAAACATCCCCATCCCAACAACATAGAATTTCCAGCTATCGCCAAGACCTCATACCGAGGCTGATAAACGAAACATACAAGCATTCTCGCCCAAAAATAGTGCTTCTGTGCCACTCACAACAGCATCCCCCCACCCCGCAGCGAATTTTCTCTACGGTCGTTTCCCCAGTTGTCTCTCAATACAAAGGGTCCTGCTGGACTACTTTAGACTCACCTGACCTTCTGTGTCACCTTAATAGTAATGGTGCAGTATCCTGTCCAGGGATTTCCGGTCATGCCCCCAACAGCTAGCAGTTGTGCTCAGTTCCCTGTCTGTCATTTCCACCTCCATATTTTACCCCTCACCCACATCAGGCCCGTATGATCCCACCTTTTTCCAGTACAGGCGGGAGAACCTGCCTATGTTCAGTGGCCCGTGAACCACTGGATAAATTAGCCGCTTTCCTAAAAACAACCACCTTGCCCACTTAAACTGTTCTTTCTAAATGCCAGATCCTTGCTCAATAAAATGCCCCCTGCTTCAGACAAGTCTTTGTCCACTGTCCAGATATCGTCATAGTAACTGAAACATGGGCAACACCTTACGTAGCCGACCACACGAAATCTCTTATAGGTTAGCACTTGTACTCGAAATGATCGCCATGACAGTCGTGGTGGACGAAGCTATATATCTATATTAAACAAGCGCTGACATTTTGGACCTTAGACCATCCACAATTTACTGCGGTTGACGAGGCTGCTGGCTTCAAATTACCTTTAAAATAGAACTCTTTGCCGTCTGGCTGTGTGTCTCTTGCCCGCCCAATACCAGTGAGGATTTCTATCTTTGTCTCTTACAAGCATTACATACGGTTAAATTAGATTTTAAGTATTGCCAATTGTTTGGTGATTTCAACCTTCCTGACATTCGCTAGTTTCCGGTCCCTCCGGCCCCCATAAAGTTCGAGGACTTCCTCGAGACCGTAGATATTGGCATGTGGACCCGTTGTTGGCTTCCCCTACCCGAGGATCAAAGCATACTTGATCTAATCTTCTGCAGAGGTTGCCTGCCTTTGATAGTGTCATCATTAAGGCCCGCGGGAGCTCAGACCATGATATCTTTGTTTCTACACTGGCCAAACCGATGAAACGCCTTCCAAAAATATAGCTTTTTCTTTGATTTTCGATTAGCGCTTTCGACAGAATTATTGATACATCTTAACTCACGACTGGTCGAATTTCTTTATGTCAGGATGTGAACACCTGTACCATATGCTTTGCAGTTTTAGATCCACTTATTTCTCGTTTTGTTCCCCGTAAGAAATAAATAATGTCACGGATGAGGTTTATCTCCCTTTATCTTTTCGCCGTTGGTTGCGTAAACTCTCTCGTCAATTGCATTTGCAAAACGACATTTCCGTTCTGCCCTTGATTCACCGTATTTTTTGAGCAGACAAAGAGGTTAACCGAAGAAAACGTGGCTAGCCGAAGAGGTCAAATAGAAAAACCGTTCGTTAAATGTAGCGAAACTTTTTCACGCGCAATAAGAACCGATAGTAAAACATGGCATCCCGTACTACTGGACTCCGTTGGCAATCCTGAAGTTGATGACAAATTGACGGCTGATAGTTTTAACGTTTTCTTGTCCAGAACATTTATTGAAAATTCGACCGCTCCCCCTCCGCCCATCCAGGTTTGGACCGGCGCCGTCCTCGAGACCATAAAGTTTACCCTCTGGGACGTAACCGTAGCCGTTCGACGTTTTCGACAATCTTATAGTCCTGGACCAGATGGCGTACCGATCAGTATTTTAAAGGCGGATGCTAATGATATTTTCCCGTCACTTCTATGTAAGATATTTAATCTAGCTCTTGAAAGTGAAACCTTTCCCAGTGTATGGAAGGAATCGCACATTCTACCTATCCCCAAGCACGGTCAATCTACGTCATTTGACGATTTTTGGCTTAATCAACAAACTTTCCGCAGCTTCGAAAATCCTGGAGATCTTGATCAAAGATAAGATGATGTATCATTTAACTGAGAATAACCTATTTAGTGCAGCCCAGAATGGGTTCCTCAAAACAAGGTCTTGTGACACATGTCAGCTTCAGTTCAGTTCAGTTCAATACAGTGTATTTGAGGAAAAAAGGCTTACGCCTTTGAAATCCCTATTTGTTACATAAAAGTAGCAAGAATAAGAAGCAAATTAAAGAAGTAAAAGTCAAGTGAATGCAGGCAGGTTTACGTGGTACACTGATATTGTTAAGGTAAAGTAGTCACATAGTCTTCGTGGTACTGTAACATATGTATGTCAAGCCGATGTTTGAATGTGTACACAGACTGGGACATAACAATCGCCTCAGGTAGGTTATTCCATGGTTCCACGACACGGTTGGTGAAAAAATACTTCCTCACATCCAATCTTACTTGGGGGCACACTTAGTTTGAATGGATGACCTCGGGAGATTTTTCGCAGTGGCAAGTTGGAAAAAAAGTCATCACATAGGAGGGCGCAATCCATACCACGCACGATACGGAAGGTTTGATTCAAGTCTCCGCGCAACTGCCTATAACTCAGAGGATAGAGCTTTAGGTTATTTAGACGAATCTTATATGGCAGTTCAGCTTGACCTCTTACTAATTTTGTGGCTCGTCGCTGCACCCTTTTGAGCATGTTGTAGTCCTGTTGGGTCCACGGTCGCCAGGCTTGGATCGCATATTCAAATGTGGCCTTACAAAGTGCCAAAGACTTTAGAAAAGCAGTCTATCATCGAAAATTTTAAATGCCCGCTTGATAGCGTACAGTATGAATTGGCGGATTTTAGCTGCCTTGGAACATTGCGTAGAAGGCTTCAGGTTGTCTTTCATCCAAACTCCAAGATCCTTCTGTGTGTGTGCTTCTCGCAGTAGCAAACCGTTCAAATAGTAGGGTCGCATATCATTGACCTGATTTTGATTTCCCAGACGTAGCAGGGTGCATTTGTTTGAGTTGATAGACAAGAGCCATTTGTGGGACCACTCGTCCAATCGACGAAGATTTTCTTGGAAATTGTCTGCATCAGCAGCATTGTGGATAACTTTCCAGATTTTTATATCGTCGATTGACGATTTAAAAGTTGCCTATCAATACAAGCCGGCAGATCGCGACACCGTGCTTGATCTTTTAAAAATGATCTCGAGGCCTTTGCCCAGTGGTGCTGCACATGGCCTCTTTCCCTTTCTTGGCACAAATGTTCGTTATGGTTGTCAGTGACAACCATCAGCCTCAACTAAGCATAGGTGGCCACGATATAAATGTACCTGGCGTTGTTAAGGACCTAGGCATATCATATTCCAACGGTCTCAATCTTTCAGAGCATTGTGCCCTGATTGTCTCCAAAGCACGCAGAAATGCCGGGTTTATCCTCCAAAATTTTAAAACTATTGATATTAGACTCCACCTTTATAAAATGTACGATAGACCTGGCCTGGAATACTGCTCGTTTCTATTTAGCTTTCTGCGCGCTAGCGAACGGAAGAAAATAGAATCGGTCCAGCACTTCTTCACAAAAAGAATTTTATCGTTGGAGCACCGTAATCTGTCGTATCAAGAACGCTGTGGGCTTGTAAACATTGATCCCTTATGGTTTCGCCGAGTGCAGAAGGGACTCTTTTGCTGTTTAAGCTTTTGAATAGTCGTACATTTAATCCCCTTACCACTGTGAGGCAGCTTGACCATCCTCGGCGCAGCAGTCATCGCAATGTCTTTTTATTTCTTCCATTAGCTCGCACAGTTAAGTATCGACGGTTCTTTTCGGTAAACGCCATGGCCATGTGGAATAAACTTCCCCATACTATAAAAATCCAACGGAGTTTTTCTTTTTTAAGATAGCTATTACTAGTTTTTTGCATTCAGAACAGTGTCCAAGAATTCGCGGCACCGACACGGTAGAATCTGTTTGCCTGTCCGATGGAGTGCGCGGCATCTGAACCAGACCCCAGGTGTTACCTTGAGGGATACGGCACCGTCTCTGCAGCCTGCACCCGCTGACTTGGTGGCAGAGTTCCGCGGGTCCCCAATTTTAAAAAAAATATAGGAGAAAATACTGATTCCCCAAAGAATTAATAGCTAGAGTAGATAGGATTGGTACGATGTAGTGTGAGAGGACCATGATGATGACAGCATGCGAGGGTTCGGAACGCTACTTGTCGTGGGAGAGATGACATAACAGCCAGAGCTACTGTTCACAACCATCAGGAAGGTGAGACAGGAGAAGCTCATAGATGAAAGCAGGTTCGAAACGAAGAGGGGACGGTAGAGGTCACGAGATCATCACCGATATGCGACTTTGCTGATTGCATAGTCAACCGACAAGGTCGTGAAAACAGCAGAACCAGCTACGAGTATCAACAGAGGCCGTGAAGACTATCGTCATTGTTGCAAGAACGGAGGAACGCATCACGGTTGTCAAAAGTTGGCAAAGATGGTTGAAAAGACGAGGGGATGAAAAGCGGCTGCAAAGATTGACTTTTCAGAAGGTAATGCAAACACATTTTTATAAACTAATGTACTATCACGGGAACCACCTCAAATACCAGGAGGACCCTTTTCAACGTCTTAAAGTTGCGAATTTGGGAAAGGAAACAGACAATAAGGGCTTTATATCCTCCGAAGTTAACTGATTACGGAATTTTGTTTTGAAAACCACTAATGTATAAGATGACCTACGTTTGAGTGGAAGATTATTCCAGATGAAAGCATATTTGGAGTCCAAAAAAACGAGAACAGTTATTTATGGAGCTAAGGAGTGGTGAAATGATCATGGAGGAATTACGAGTGGCATAAAATCGATCTTTCGGAGTGAGAGCGTTATTTCGTGGAAGATTTGGGCTCGAGTTAAAGCGAAACAGGAAGCAGAGACCGGTTTCGTGTCTTCTAACCCACAGAAATTTAATTTTCGTTAGCTGACATCTATCCGTATGAGATACTGGATCCAGAAAGAGAAAATAATCTTCAATTTAAAACTCTCTGATCATTTGCAATCTTACTGCGATCAGAGCAGTTCATAAGACCAAAATGGGTGAAGAACAAAGAAACGGTACGGTTTCAACTTATATGTGCGGCTTTGCAGAAATTCAATCTGCATGAGGCAATAATGCTAGCTTATTTGTGTAAAATACACATATGTCTCTTATGGTTCGTCGTTCTAAAAGTGGACTACTATTTTGAAATACTAGGGGTCCAGGAAGCTTGGTGGGGCACAAACACATGGAAATAAGCTTGGATGGAGAAAATTCCATCTGCCAACTAGAGCTCCAACGTGAGAGCATAAGTAGATCAGTGTTGATTTTTATCAACACAACTATTGGCAGTGTCCTTAGAAAATGAATAAATGCACTTAAGATCATCTGTATAAACGATATTTTGTGAATTTTTGAGCATTATTGAAATTTAAATTTATGTACAGAAGGAAGAAGAGGGGACTTACAAACCGTGCCTTGAAAAATGCCACTTGTGATGGGCTGAGGTGTCAAGTAGCTATTACCTAATAAGATCTTCTGGTTGCGGTTAAACAAGTAAAAAAACAATGAAGTTGAGGAGAGGAGGCTAGGTGCCGTGGGCTTTCACTTTCACTAGAAGACGTCCGTGCAGTCAAAGGCTTTGCTCAGGTCAAAGTAGATCACAACCACTGATTGCTGCTCATTACAAAGGGAAGTGACGAAGTTGCGAAAAGGCAGATTTGTCACATTAGTTACAACAGGCCTATGAATAATACTAACGGTACAGGACATTGTTCACACGTCTGTTGATGAGGTGTTAAGCCGGTGATTCCTTTTTCATTCCCACGAAAAGAAGTTATATTTTATAAAATGAATTTATAGACCTTGATTTATACAAGTTAGCTTCATCGATTTTCGCTCATACAGTTCCGTGTCTCTGACTAACAAAGGTTCTAATTTCACCCCTCTACACAATATAGGTGGAAGCAACACCAAACACCCTAAAAGTGGAAGATTCATATCTTTGCTGATCAATTTGACGATAGGCTTCGTCTCAACTTGCAATGTAAACATTTAAAGCAAATGCACATGCTTATTTGAAATAAATTCTGATGGTAAAGGGCATTATTTAACGCCTAATACATGACAGTTCGACCGTCGTAGTCCGATGATGTCCACCGTATGCTCCAAAGAAGGGTAGTGCATCGACGGTAACTTGCGCGAGGATTAGTTTTAAGTGAAACTAGCCTAGCGCTGCAGTAACCGCACTCTCTCCTCCACCTCAAACTCAGCCCGGTGTCAGGACAGAGGCCTTATACATATGAAGCGACTCAAAACCAAGATAGCGAAATATTATAAGATATCGTGCATTTTGAGGAGGCGAATTGATTGTTGAATGCACGAATTTTGTGTCTGTTTCAAACTTCATGACCTCCACTACGTTCTATTAAAGGACTGTGTTTTGTTTTGTTGGCCTAACTGACAGAGTTGAGATGTGTGGGCCTTACGGCGGAACGCGTTCACTCAAGTCTACAGAGCCCAGTTATGTCTGAACTCCTCACTGAGTTAAGGAGGTCATCCCAGTTATCTGAAATCTTTTTATTGTGCTGAAACTGCCACAAGATAATAAAGTACCCTTTTAAGATACTTAAGCTTTAATAGTCGCACACAGAAAGAAATTTTATTGTTCGAACTATAAGCCATCCAAGTTGATATATTCAAAGCATGATTCCTTGAATAAAGTCTTTGGCGAGACTACTGTATAATGTTTGTTTTTCGAAGTGAAAGACGAAAAATTGTCTAAGAGACAGTTCAAAATTGGACTTTTTAATAAGGGTTCAAGGAGGAATTGTTTATTCGGTCTCCTAATTTCTAATTGGCATCCCTTGAAAAACTTTACAACCTGACCAATATTGCTATTGTTTGACGTTGTCGCACTATCCATATCTACATAATTTACCAGACCCAGCACGCAATATTCAAAGGAACCGATTTGAGGAGAAATATAGCCAAAGGAAAGGGCCTCTAAAAATGAATTATGTAGTCTTATTATTTTTGGCCTTCTGCCGACTACCATTTCGCTCTCCGTGGCAGAACACGCAAGTGGATAAAAGGACAGGATTTCAACATAAGCATCTGGTAACAGAGTTGGTCCTGCAAAAGCTGAAAGGCATACATTTCATTCATCATGACTCTGCGTTTTGATTTTGTTACATAGATGATAAGTTAGTTAAAATTAATACGTTTTGGTAATCGGGCTGCCTATAAATGCATGCCAAGTTCTTCCTGGGCATTTATTTCAAAATGGAGGAAGAGAAGGCGGTGCCGTTGCCCTTCTCTGAAGTTCCCGTTAAACGCAGACCCACGACAGATAGCTACCCACAAGACCTTGAAGACCCTATAAGAACCACCAATTATCTGTTCTCCAACTTGGACAATTTGATCTTCGTCTCCACTTCACGAGGACTGTTCCGGACAATACTGTTTCAACTGCACGTACTAACTTGCTTCCTGCTCATCTGGAATTTTTTCTCGTGCCGAAATTCGTCATTTAACGGCATCAAATTGGAATTTGTTTATCATCTTATTCAATTTGACTACGCAGCCTTTGCACCAATAGAAACTGATAACCACTCAAGGAACCAAATTTGTACACACTGGCGAAGATCTGAAGTTATCCAGGACCTTCAACATCTCCGAACGGCTGAGTCATTCCTGCATATTTTGCATACTATTTATAGTTTTTTTAAAGCGATTTTGAACACGTAGGTGCATTTTTTGCTCATATTGCTGTAAATATTCACCATAATCCAAACCCAGTCGAAATATTTCGTTATACGCCCAAAACAAAACATACACACACGCAGTCTTTTTAAAACTCATGGACTCAAAGCAAATGTTTGACAGCAGCATAACCAGTAATGGCACTTCCTTTAAAGGAAAGCATGTTGAGCTTGTTTCTGCATCCACGACTGGCCCTCGATCAGTTTACACTTACAACCAAGGACCAGCAAAGCGGGCAAAAAGCGTAATGGCAGCCAAATCCGTCGGATACGAGGACGAATCTTGTGTGGGATGTTCTCATTTATTACTAAGAGTTCAAAAACTAAAAAATGAGCTTGCATACTTAAGGAAGCTCTTGCAAGATAACAATACTCGACGAAATACGGTTAGCCATAGTAAAGTTAAAAAAAGGCAGTGACCAAATCATCAAAAAGTACACAAAAAATACAAGTAGTAACAACTCAAAAATGTTCGGACGCGAATACCCATAACGATGGGATAACAGGAAAACAGTCTTTGAATCCTACGGACGATGACCGCCGCGAACCACAAATAACATCCTCCCATCTTGGGTGCTCTAACAAGCCCGTAGTTGCATCCCCAGAAGCAAAATTGTGGCAATCTGCAAAGGGAAACACAACAACCTCACCAAATTGGATAACGGTAATATCAGGACAACTACAATAATGCCTCTTCCAAAGGCAGTTCCGACTTCATACTCTCCTCCTGTCGGCTATCCCAGCAGTTCTAAAGAGCCCTTAGTTGGGAGCGAAAATACCAATGAGTTGCAAGATATCATTGGGAAACAACGTAAACCGATTGTAAAGTTGAAAACAAACTAATGAATCCCTCCGGTCATTCAGAGGAAAATATGATCGGCAGTGAATCAAAGGACGCCCTTGACCGAGAGAACTGCGTTGTTATCCAGGGCTTACCTGAATCAAATGCACACACCTTAAAGGAACGGATATCCGCTGATCTTGCTATGTTTCAGCACCTGCTTAATGATATACTTCATTCAGGAGAGACGATACCCGTTCGCGCTGCCTTCAGGCTCGGAAAAAAGAATATTGAACAGTCCCAAATTTGAAACCACGGCCTATCAAAATTGTCGTGGACAACAAGGAAGAGGCTAAGCCACTTCTCTCGAGAAAAACAAAACTTCAAAACTCTCATAAACAGGTTTTTTTCAGCTGGACTACTCTCCAGCAGAACGTCTGAAACGCCGCGAATTAGTGATAGAAATGAAGAGGAGACTTGCAGCTGGAGAGAACAATCTGGTGATTTACAGGGAACGCGTGATACAAGAAACGCAACATTGCTCTGGAACCAGCCAATGCTCATGATGGCATCGGCAAATTAGCATTGGCAAACTCGAGACAAACGGAATTTGGCTC